>CAUYON010136833.1:0-29946 GCA_963573935.1 Arctocebus calabarensis | reverse complement strand
AAAGTGAGACTCTGTCTCTACAAAAAGAAAGAAAAGAAAGTTTTGCATGATTCTCCCTCAGAGGAGCCAGAGTGCACCACGTCCTGAGAGGTATTTTTCTGTAACATACGGCCTCGGTCACCCACAGTGTGTGTCCAGTGTACAGATCGGTCAGATGTTTCCCAAGCACGTAACAAAGCCACTGGATTTCACTGACCTGGGAGGGCGGGGGATATTCCTCCTCTCTTCCCATAGCCTGGGTTTCCCTGTCTGGCCATTTTCACATTTTTTGGTACCTCATTTCCGGGTACCAAGACAGCATCACTTAGACAGTGTGGTTGGCTGACTGAGAAGTCTGAGGCTCTGAGAGCAGAGCTGGCTCCGAGGCTCTGGGATGGCACCAGTGAGTGAGGGCCCTCCTCTTCATCCCCTTCATTTCCAAGTGGAACAAAGAAGGCAGCATGGAGGAAGAAGGGGGTGACCTCTCTACTTCCAGGGAGCAAATCTGCCCCGGAAATCCTTGGTGTCCACTGTGTCTTGTCACCTGAGGCTCAGTCACCTGCCGCTCTCACCACGGGGAGGCTGGAGACACTGGTGGTCAACTAGCATTCACTGGAGCTCCTGGGCAGGCACCAGAGGGGCTGCAGCACTGCCTTGTGGAATATTCTGGCACTCCCGCTGGCTGTATTCTTCAGTTGGCCATGATGTTGCCCAGAAAGCTCCTTCTGTTCATTTTCTCCCCGGTGCCCAGCCCACCACACTCCAACTCTGGCAGGCTTTTGCTCCTCCCAAGCTTCCTCCCCGTTTTGATGCTGCCTGTGGGTCTGTTTGTCCCTGTTGGAGAGCTCATTGGGATTCCTCTCAACTTTCTATCTGTGCTGTGCAGTACGGTAGCCACTGGCCGTGTGTAACTACTTCCATGGAAACTGATTTCACTTAGATGTACCACGTTTTTCACATTAGCTTCATTTTAAGAGCCACATGTGGGGCAGTGTCCATAGCTCAGTGGGGAGGGTGCTGGCCATATACACCCAGGCTGGTGGGTTCAAACCCAGCCTGGGCCAGCTAAACAACAATGACAACTCAACAGAAAAATAGCCAGGCATTGTAGTGAGCGCCTGTAGTCCCAGCTACTTGGGAGGCTGAGGCAAGAGAATCTCTTAAGCCCACGAGTTTGAGGTTGCTGTGAGCTGGGCGACATAATGAGACTGTTTCCAAAAAAAAAAAAAAAGAGCCCCATGTGCCTAGTGGCTACCACATTAAGAGCACAGTTCTAGAACGGATTCTCATCCTAGAAGGTTCTCTTAAACAAGCTACTCGGGGTGATGAACTCTGAGATCCCCACCCCTGACGCAGAACCAGAAGTGCGGTGCCTTTAGGGTGGCGCTGGTGTCGTATCTCTGAACTTGAAGGTAGCCAAGATTTTCTACAGCCCATGTGGCTCCTAAAAATGAAGTTACTGGATTCGTGAAAGGTATTGAGTGCAATGCGTTCAGGGAGTCCTAAAAGCAAGGGGGGGCTTTGAAAGTTATCTATTCCAAATTCCTTATTTGACAGATGAAGAAACTGAGGCTCTGGAGGGAATGACATCCACTCAGGGTTCTAGAGTGGACTAGAATCTTGGTTGTCACGTCTCTGTTCACTTTTCTTTCCATTAAACCACATCTGATTATCACCAACTTAATTATATTCTCCTTTTTCCCATTTAACCAGTTTCCCATTCCCTGAGAGGAGGAGGTTTTTAGCTTCTTGGCTGTCCCCAAGTGCCCCTGCATGTAGGTGGTGCTCAGGGCAGCCCAGAAAGCCTGTGATGGGAGCCTGCCTTTGCTGATGGGCAGCTAAGCTGCAAGAAACAGAAAGTGACTCAAGCTAGCTTCCTCAGGAGGTGTTTAAAAATTGCAGCAGTAAGGGCTGGGAACCAGGAAGCTGTCAGGAGCTAAGGATGTGTCTCTGGCTTTTCCTCTGGGGCCATGTAATATTTTTTTCTTCTGATCGCTCCTTTATTCTATACACCAATTCTCCGAGCTTGCTTGTCACTGTACGTGGTCCTGCCAAACCCCCCCCCCCCGATCTGATCGCTTAGCTTCAGAGGTACCTGAGTACCTGACTGCTAGTCTGTGTTTTAGTCCAGATTTTTTTTTTTTTTTTTTTTTTTATTGAGACAGAGCCTCAAGCTGTCACCCTGGATAGAGTATCGTGGCATCACAGCTCACAGCAACCTCCAACTCCTGGGCTCAAGCGAGTCTCCTGCCTCTGCCTCCCAAGTAGCTGGGACTACAGGCGCCCACCACAACGCCCGGACATTTTTTGGTTGCAGCCGTCATTGTTTGGCGGGCCTGGGCTGGATTCGAACCCGCCAGCTGAGGTGTACGTGGCTGGTGCCTTAGCCCGTTGAGCCACAGGCGCCGAGCCCAGATTTTTTTTTTTTTTTGAGACAGGGTTTCACTCTATAACCCTAAGCTAGGATGCCGTGGCCTCAGCCTAGCTCACAGCAATTCAAACTCCTGAACTCAAGGGATGCTCTTGACTCAGCCTCCTGAATAGCTAGGATTACAGGCTGCCATCACAATACCCAGCTAATTTTTTCTATTTTTAGTAGAGGCAGGGTCTCACTTTTGCTCAGGCAGGTCTCCAACTCCTAAGCTCAAGCAATCCACCCCCCTCTGACTCCCAGAGTGCTACGATAGCAGGTGTGAGCCACCAGGCCTTATTCCAGATTTTTGAGAGGGGGACTGCTTGGGCCCAGCTCATGGGTGCTCTACCCAGGAGAAGTGGGAGAAGTGTGGAATCAGGGTGGGCCCCCCGGGCTGTTATCTGAGTTGTGGGGCTGGGCCAGAGTTAGGAGTGTAGG
This sequence comes from Arctocebus calabarensis, assembly GCA_963573935.1. Taxonomy (NCBI): domain Eukaryota; kingdom Metazoa; phylum Chordata; class Mammalia; order Primates; family Lorisidae; genus Arctocebus; species Arctocebus calabarensis. The sequence continues at coordinate 27,116 of CAUYON010136833.1, read as the reverse complement.
GCATGATGCCAGCCACCCTTAAGCTGGTGTGTTCTGGATAATTATATTTCTTACCAGCAGAAGGTACAACTAGAACAGTGAAAAGAACTAGAGTCACTAGTTTTGTAGCAGTTAATGTTTATCCAAAAACAGGTGACAGTGTGTGTATAAGTCGGATAAATTTCTTATTATTGGAAGCATGTGGACAGAAGCTGGCTGACTTTCTGTCAAAGATTCCTCTGTAGGAACAAAGTTTATTTATTCTGCAATAAGAATTTGGAATTCTTAGAGCAAAATAGTCAGCGTGTGGTTACACAGCCAGATGTGGTCCACGTGTCCCGAAGGAGGAGAGATGAGCCATTGTCCACACCTGGATGGGCTGGCGTGGGAGGCCTTACACGCTCCTGCAGCTGCTCAGGCCTCACCAAGCCATTGAAAGCGTTTGACATGCATTTTTATCTAAAACCCAGGGTAAGCCTGGTGAGGGCAATGGCACTGGCTTATTAGAGGGCTAGGACCTGGTGCAGGGTGTGGTTCATAGATGGTGATTGAGTTTTCTTGCGTAAAGAGTATAGGTATATTATTTTGGAATATTTACTCAATGTGGGCATTTTACTGAAAAAATATTCTATACCATACCAAAAATACACGAGGAGAAAAATGCAAAGAAAACGTACTGACACGCTATAAAAGTTGCAAGAAAGTGTTGATGATAGGTGATGTTTTTGCCTTTTTTGTAATACAACTTTGTATCATGGTGATGTTTTGCAGTTCTTTGTTTTGTTTTGGCTGGGGCTGGGTTTGAACCCACCACCTCCAGTACATGGGGCCGGCGCCCTACTCCTTTGAGCCACAGGTGCCGCCCTGACATTTTGGTAAGTAGAAAAAATACAATTTTTAGTTAGGAAGAAATGTTTGCAATACAGTCCTTCTATAGAAAACCCAACATTTCTATAGATGGATAGGATGAAAACGTGCTTTTATCCTGATGCTAATTAGTATTCAGATATATTGTAAATGGACGTATTTATAAAATCACTTCTCTCTTGTGGGCTAGAACAACCAATGGCCATTTGGGGAATCCTCCCACCCCACTTTCTTATATGGAATTTTTAAACTTGGCCTGACCAGTAATTTGAGTGGAGAAAGCAGAAGCATTAATTTGCAGGAATCAAGCCCAAAAAGTTAGAGATCGTTCCTGGTTGGAAGGATTTTTCTCATTCTCAGCCCTCGTGCTATTATCAGGGCAGCTGAAGCCACAGGTGCCTTAGACGTCACCTTCCACTGCTCCTTCCTGCCCCTGGGTGTCCCCGAGCACTCTGTGCTTAATGCTCATTCATTCCAAAGTTTTCTAGATCCAGGGGAAATAAAAATTTGGTATGTTAAGTTTACCGTTTCAGGCAATAGTTTCGGAATTAATTTTAAAAATATATAAAAGCCCATGATTTTTATATTTTTTTTTGTATCTGATAGCTTAAAAGATACCATATTCTGTCTTCTTTGATTATTCTTCTTATCCGTTTAAAACCTGTTTTTAAAAATTGTGATAGATAGGTCAGACCAAATCAGTGTTCTAAATTATCAAAGTTTATAGTTAAATGTTGAGGTTGAAGTCATTTTAAGGTTCTCAACCATACAATCTTTTATTGTTTCTAAAGAATAATGTCAAAACCTCAGTGATGTGAAGGAAGCAGACATATCAGTGTTTCTTTTTAGTGGCCTGATGACTCAGGTCACTGCGCCCGGCTGCCTCTGCTCAGGGGCTGTGTCTTTCGTGGTCTCCCCACATTAATATGGACACTAGTCCACGCCGCAGCTCGTTTGGTTGTGATCTGTAGTCAAACTTGTTACCCTCTGTAAGCCAGAAATGGTTTTTTCCTCATCCTTTTGCTACTTTATTTTTCTCGAAATGGTACAGTTCTTTCTCTTTAGTCTTTGGCATGTGTGTCTGTACTGGTTTTTGTCTGAGACTAGACCCGTAATTCTCAACCTTTTTATCTCACAGCACACTTAAATTTATAGTGAAACTTGTACAGAGCACTTAAATTATGTGGTCAAAAAAAATTATAAAAAGAATATACTTACTGTACTTTGAACTTTTTTCAAAAATTAATGAGCTTTAAACATTTTCATGGCACACTGGTTGAAAATCACACTATGGACTCTTGGGTAGCGGGGCGAAAAGGTTCTTTTGTTTGCTTAAGTAATTGTGTCATACCCTGAGTCTGTGGAGTTCAATAAATTCTATTAATACTTGATATTGTTAATAGATTATTTGGAGCTTTTCATGCTAGAAAGAAAAGGGATTCTTAATCCGGTGCCTCATTTCACAGATGAGAAGACTGAGGCTCAGACCATAATGCTTTCAGGAGCCGTCATTTGCCTGGTGTTTAGGGATCGTGGATAGGGTGGGCACTTGGTGAGGAGCCCTGGGGCTGGGTGGGGCTCGGTGCTGGAGGCCACTACAGTCTCCCACCTCTGATACTTTGGGCCTGTGACACACTTGGGTTCCTTCCTTTGTAAAATGGGGTTGGCAATACTCTCTTGTTCCATCAGAGGCAGTATTGCATAACGAATGAGAATTTGATCCTGAGTTAGGCAAAAGTGCAACACAAGCCTTCAGAAAACCACATAGACCTAGAAAGAGACATGTTTTCTGTATGGCGGAGAGACAGGGCTTGGAAATGTTCTGTTTTCATGTTCTGAGTCGATGTGACCTTTTGGGAAGATATCCTAGAATCTCAGATCTTCTTTTAAATTGAGACTTTTTACTTGCACACCCACATTTTCAAGCAGAATTTTAAACATGGATCCTGTGAGCTTTTTTCCTTTGCTTCTTTTTGGCCTGTGGTCCATTGTTTTCTTGGGATATCTAAAGGCAAATAAAGTGAACTCAGTGTTAAGAACTCCCATTATAGTGAATGTTTCTGTGAATGGCTTCTGGTTACTTGAGGGAGAAAGAATCATGTGTAATTTCAAAAATGGAGATCAGCGTTGTGCCCTGGCTAGGAGTATAGATTTTGAAAGTTCTTTTTATTTTTGATTATGGTAAAAGCATGCAATGTTACCATCTTCACCATTTTAGGTGTATAGTTCAGTAGTGTTAAGTATATTTATATCGTTGTGCAGTGGGTCTGTAGAACTTTTTCATCTTGTCAAACTGAAACTCTACCCAATAAATAAATCCCCATTCTTCCCTCCCTGCTCCTCCTGTCCTAACCCCTGGCAGCTACCATTCTGTCTCTGTTTTGGCGAGTTTGACTGCTCTGGGCATCCATAGAAGTGCAGTCATACAGGATTCGCCCTTTGTTTCTGGTTTATTTCACTTAGCATGATGTCCTCAAAGTGCCATCCTATCATGTTGTAGCGTAGGATAGGATTTCCTTCTTTTATTTGTTTTCTTAAGGCTGAATTCTATTTTATGTTTGTACTACCGTTTGTTTGTTTGTTTTGAGACATAGTTTCGTTCTTTCGCCCTGAGTAGAGTGCCATGATGTTAAAGCTCACAGCAACCTCAAACTCCTGGGTTTAAGCAATCCTCTTACCTCAGCCTCTTGAGTAGCGGGACCACAGGCACCTGCTGCAAGGCCCGGCTAATTTTTCTATTTTTAGTAGAGATGGAGCCTCGCTCAGGCTGGTCTCAGATTCCTGAGCTCAAGCATTCTGCCCACCTCGGCCTTCGGAAGTGCTGGGATTGCAGGCATGAGCCCCGTGCCCGGCCCTGTACCACATTTTGTTTCCCCTTCACCCGTCGATGGACTTCGGTTGCTTCCACCTTTTGGCTTTTGTGAGTAATGCTGCTATGAACATGGCTACGAATGTTTCTTTGACATCCTGCTTTAAATTCTTTAGAATATAAACACCCCCAGAAGTGGAATTACAGGACTTAACATAGTTGTATTTTTAATTTTTTCAGGGACCTCCATGCTGTTCTCCACAGCTGCTGCACCATTTTAGTAATACCTTCACATCAGCCATGCCAGGGGCTCTAGCTCCTGCACATCTTCACCCAAACCTGTTCTGTTCATTCTTTCTTTTCTTTCTTTCTTTCTTTCTTTCTTTCTTTCTTTCTTTCTTTTCTTTTCTTTTCTTTTCTTTTCTTTTCTTTTCTTTTCTTTTCTTTTCTTTTCTTTTCTTTTCTTTTCTTTTCTTTCTTTTTTTGTGGAGACAGAGTCTCACTCTATGGCCCTCGGTAGAGTGATGTGGAGTCACAGCTCACAGCAACCTCCAGCTCTTGGGCTTAAGCGATTCTCTTGCCTCAGCCTCCCAAGTAGCTGGGACTACAGGTGCCCGCCACAGTGCCCGGCTAATTTTTGATGCAGTTTGGCCGGAGCTGGGTTTGAACCCGCAGCCCTCGGTATATGGGGTCAGTGGCCATCCTAATGAGTCTGAGATGACATCTCATTGTGATTTTGATTTTCCTGATGATTAGTGATGTTGAGCATCTGTTCATATCCTGCTTGGCCATTGTGTATCATCTTTGGAGAAATGTCTACTCAAGTCCTTTGCCCATTTTTTAATTGGGCAATTTGGTGTTCTGTTGTTGAATATGGGTTTTTAAATCAGACTGTCCTGAACTTAAGTCCGGGCTCCCACCTTAAGAGCTGTTTGACCAGGAGCGGTTGTTGGACCTGTGTGTGGCTCGTCATAGCGATAGCATCTTCCTTTTACAGTCAGGCACGTTGGGGCAGTGAGCAAGGAAGCACCCGTACATGGGGGTGTTGCTAAGAAGAGCACAGGCAGCCTGTTCCTCCTGGGGGTTTGAGGGGAGGACAAAGAGCTGCCTGCTGGGCCCCTCTACCCTCACCACCTCCACTCTAAATATCTCTGGACTTTTGGGACAACCAAAAGGATGTTTTTGGACAACCTGGGACTGTGGCATAGGTAGGACAGTCATGTGGCAAGAAGAGCCTCCCTGGGCCCCTGGGCAGCGTGTTGGTGGTTACGCGGTGACAGGGTGCCTGTGACGGCCTGAAGCCACAGCCGCAGGAGACCCCATTCCTCGGGCAGCAGCTGAAGCTCCCACCCACCCCAGGTGCACACCTCAGTGGGCAGCTCTGGCCCTGGATTGAGGGGCAGCAGAACCCTCCCGTCCTCGCTGAAAGACCAGGCAGCAGGAGGTTCTTTCAAAACTCTCTTGATGGGGAAGACAAAAGGGCTGGGAGTCATTGTAAAGAAAACTGGCCATAGACTTTTCACTCTCTAAAATCATCCCAGCAAAAGGTTAAACAATACACAGCTTTCAAGATGTCCCAGAAGCTGACAGACGCGTGCAATGAGGTGAAACTGGCCGTCCAAGCACACAATGACTGGGCTTAGAAGGATTGATTTTCTCCTGTGCTAACCTTCTTTGGAAATTGAGGTGTAACTTTTTAAGCAGCTCTTGATTTTCTGTTTTGGGTCAGGATGTTTATAAAAGAATTCCTACTTTGGAGTGGTAAATATGTAAGTTTTTAACCAAATTACTTTATTTAATCAAAGCAGCCAATTTCTCTTACCTCCTGTCTTTGTTTTGTCCTGTGCTTGAGTATTGGATCACAAGTAATAACTCTCAAGTCTTAGTGATGCCAAGTGGAAGCTTAGTGCGCTGGGATTTGTCATATAAAGTTATGGTCAATTGGGACTTTCAAAAAGAAATGATACTTTTTTTTTTTTTTTTTTTGATAGAGAGAGTCTCAAGCTGTTGCTCTGGTAGAGTGCTGTGGCATCACAACTCACAGCAACCCCAAACTCTTGGGCTTAAGCGATTCTCTTGCCTCAGCCTCCCAAGTAGCTGGGACTACAGGCGCCTGTCACAACTTTGTTGTTGTTGCAGTTGTCGTCGTTGTTTTAGCTGGCCCAGACAGGTTCAAACCCACCAGCTTGGCTAGATGTGGCTGGCACTGTAATCACTGTGCTATAGGCACCACCAAATGAATCCTTTTTAATGAGACTTTGGGACCAAGTAGGCTAAAATAAGGTTTAAGAAATTTACTTACCATGGAACAGTTTTGGGGGGGTTTTTGGCCTGGGCTAGGTTTGAACCCACTACCTCCGGCATATGGGGCTAACGCCCTACTCCTTTGAGCCACAGGCGCTGCCCACCATGGAACAGTTTTCAAAGAACATTTGAACTTGTTCACTTTAACTCATAAAACAGATTAAATGTTTGAAATTTGTAGGGGTTTTAAATGACTATCATTATACGGACTTTTCAGAAATGGAAGCCTCCTCAATGATCACACAGTCTATTTTGATTTTCTAGATGAGGACACTGAAGCTTGAAATCTAACACAGCTAAAAACAAAGTTTCCCGAAAGCCTAATAGTCATGGGTCCCTACAAAAAATGCTCCTTCCCAAGGTGATTTCTTTCAGGGTATGGTCCCTTCTAATGAAAGCTGGGAGGCTGGGGTTTTCCAGGTGGAAAGGTCATATTTCCCCATATAACTCAGTGAACATTGTATTGAGGTAGGGGAAGAATTTGCTTCACTATTTTAAACTCCTTGTTTCGTCATGTGGACTTCCCCATTCCCTCTCCCCAGCAAAGCACAAAAGTATTTCCTGACTTTTAAGTCCTGGGCTTCCTTTCATGGATTTCAACCCTAGATCACATCCAGATAAGCTTTGCTAAATGGGCTGGGTGGGGTCCCAGCTGCTTGGGAGGAGGGAGCCCAGGGCAGTGGGTTTGTAACTGGAGCTCCTGGCAGCTGATCCCTTGTCAGCAACTAAGTCCCAATTTCTCCTCTCAGGGCTGTTGTGCAGCAAAAGCCTCCAGGGTTTCTTCTCTGCTCCTGCTGACCACCTGCTCACGCCCCTGGGACTTGCCCTCCCTCTCTTCGATCTTCCCCTTCTCCCTGAGCCCCTTTCACCAGCTCTGCTTCCCGGCCCTGCTCTCCTCCCCTTTCCAGCAGTTCCTGCCGATGTTCTCTCACCACGGCTTCTGTGGGAAGGCTGTGCTGGGACCCTGCTTATTTTTTATTTCTGGTGCACCAGCATCTGGTGTCACCTGCCAGGAGATGAGTCCTAGGGTGCCTGTCCCACCCTGAGCCCTGCTGTGAGGCTGGGGTGCTGTTCTCCTGCCTTCTAAGTCTTGCTCCTCTGTCAGGCTCTGCACCCCATTATGAGGCTGTAAGGGGGGTCTGGACCTTGGAGATACCACAGCGAGCGTGCTGCTAACAAAACCCCAGAACACAGAATAGCCACAGTTGCATTTATTCACAGAGCAGGGGTAAAAAGATCAGACGGGAAAATGCGTGTCTGTGGAAATGGGAAGAGTGCTTATCTTACCTGTAGAATTACAGGTAATTTTTTTCCCTTAAAAAATAGTGGTATTAGTGTTTATAGTTTCTCTATGATCAATTAAAATATTACCTTTTTTAGAGGAAAGAAATGCCAGTCAGCACATACATAAAGCCCCTCTCCTGGTCCCAGAGTGGAAAATTGTGCTCCTTTCCTCGGAGGTTGCCGTTTGTGCCACTGTCAAATTACCTTGCAAGTCACTGCCTTCCGGCCTTCCACCCAGTGCGGCTTTACCTGCCCTTGGTTCTGCTTCCCACGGGACTCAGATCCAAGCTGTGCCTGTCAGACCCACGACCCTTCCTTCTGCCTCTCCAGATGGTTCTGTCTGTAACCCAGCCTTCACTATCTCATCATCAGGGGCTCAGATAAGTCTGTTAATGTTAGCCCAAATTTGCAAATAAGATATTATCTTATCTCATCATCAGGGGACACTGATAAATTGTTTAGTGTTAGCCCTAACTGTGCATATGAGATATCCCTGCCCTCGTCGTGTAGCTTGGACACAAGCGCTGTGCTGAGTGTGGGTTGAAGGTGGATCTAATGGTAGAGGAGTGTGCACGTGTCGTGAGGGGACAGATAAACATGAGGGAGGAAAAGGATGGGCATTGCTGGGCTGCGGACGGCGCTAACTCCAGGTTCTGGATGGGAAAGCCGCAGCTCCTGAGAAGTGCTTTGTTAAATTCCTGGAGGTTTTGGGCGGCTCCTGTGGCTCAGCGAGCAGGGCGCCGGCCCCATATACCGAAGGTGGTGGGTTCAAGCCCGGCCTCGGCCGAACTGCAAAACAAAAAAATAGCCGGGCGCTGTGGCGGGCGCCTGTGGTCCCAGCTACTAGGGAGGCTGAGGCAAGAGAATCGCTTAAGACCAAGAGCTGGAGGTTGCTGTGAGCAGTGTGACGCCACGGCACTCTACCCAGGGCGATAAAGTGAGACTCTGTCTCTACAAAAAAAAAAAAAAAAAAATTTCTGGAGTTTTTTGTTGTTGTCTTAAGTTTCGAATTAGGAAAATGTTTTGTCCTTCTAAACATTGAATCTACTTTTTAAAAAATGATGTCCATCCATGTAGTCGTCCTCTCTAATACTCTTATGAAATTTCATAACTTATTTCATGTGTTTAATGTTAATGAATTTTATTTCTATGTGTTCAGTTTTTGCTACTACTGTGAATGATGGCTTTTTTTCTCTTAATGTTTTATAGCTGTTTATGGTTTGAACATAATAAAGCTGTGTTGAATTTCTTCTCACCCAACTACTATCTTCCAGAACACAGTTGGAGAATGCTACAGAGAGTTTTAGAAAGTGATTGTTCGATATGGTGATGGCATGATTGTTTATGAAAATATAAATTCATACTGGTGAAATCTGCTTTATTTCACAGACTGATATATTGCACTGTAAGTTTTTCTCAGCTAGGCATAGCTAGTTTTCTCTTTATAGAACAGACCATCCATTTTCATAGCGTAAATACAGCATTAAGATTTACATGGAGTCCATATGTCTCCTCTAAGATTGAACTTGTTTCAATATGCCTTTGTGCATTAAAACTTTGCATCTTCAAAAAGTACAGTCCTGGCTTGGCGCCTGTGGCTCAATGGGCTAAGGCGCCAGCCACGTACACCTGAACGTGGCAGGTTCAAATCCAGCCCCGGCTGCCAAACAACAATGATGGCTGCAACCAAAAAATGGCCAGGCGTTGTGGCGGGCGCCTGTAGTCCCAGCTACTTGGGAGGCAGAGGAAGGAGACTCGCTTGAGCCCAGGAATTGGAGGTTGCTGTGAGCTGTGATGCCATAGTACTCTATCCAGGGTGACAGCTTGAGGCTCTGTCTCAAAAAAAAAAAAAAGTACAGTCCTAATGCATTCAATTTATTGCAGCTATTTTATGACATGTAAAACTTCTAGATCAAAGATGGTATATTCATCTACTCACATTAGCCTTATTTTAAAAACCTACAAAGATATCAGAATAATGTGTACAGTATACTACCATTTGTGTAAAAAGGAGGGGCATATTCATATGTGTGCTTATATGTTCATAGAATATCTCTATAATAATATATAAAACCTTGCATCATTTGGTATCCTCTTATGATGGAGAGTGGAGGCTTCAGATAATTAGGTGACTGACTTTCCACTTTGGTTTTTATTTATTTATTTATTTTTTTTGAGACAGAGCCTCAAGCTGTCACCCTGGATAGAGTGCTGTGACATCACAGCTCACAGCAACCTCCAATTCCTGGGCTCAAGCGTGTCTCTTGCCTCCACCTCCCAAGTAGCTGGGACTACAGGTGCCCGCCACAATGCCCGGCCATTTTTGGCTGTACCCATTATTGTTGTTTGGTGGGCCCAGGCTGGATTCGAACCCGCCAGCTCAGGTGTACGTGGCTGGCTCCTTAGCCCGTTGAGCCACAGGCGCCGAGCCTGACTTTCCACTTTGTACTATGAATTTTCTATCTTATGCAGGTATCAAATTAATAAGCTTGTATGCCAGAAATATATTTAAAAACAGTAATATTCCATGTTTGCCCTGTGAGAAATCTAAAAAATTTGCAAATAGGATATAAGTTGGTACAATTACATTTGATAGGTCAGGATTTTTATTTTTTTTTAAGACAGAGTATCATTTTTGACACCCTTGGTAGAGTGCTGTTGATGTCATAGCTCACAGCAACCTCAAACTCTTGGGCTCAAGTGATTCTCTTGCCTCAGCCTCTGAGTAGCTGGGACTTATAGGCACCCACCACAATGCCTGGCTATTTTTAGAGATGGGGGTCTTGCTCTTGCTCAGGCTGGTCTCTACCTCCTGAGCACAAGGAATTCTCCTACCTCAGCCTCCCAGAGTACTAGGATTAAAGGCATGAGCCACTGTGACTGGCCAGGTCAGAAGTCTTAACAGAAAACTTCCTTTATCTACATGTCTGATTTTTTCTGCAGGATGGACTCCTGGAAGCAGAATCACTACATGTGGTAGGCATAATAATGGTCCCCTAAATTGTCTTCTACGTCCTACTCCCTGAAACCAGTGAACATGTTGCATTATATGGCAAAGGGGAATCACAGTGCATGAAATCGAGGTGCTAATCAAGTGCTTTTGAGATGGGGAGATTATCCTGGATTATCCAGATAGATCCCATGTAATCACCAAGGACCTCGTGGATGAAAGAAGGGAGCAGGAGAGTCAGTGTCAGCGTAATCTGGGTGAGAAGAACTCAGCCAGCCGTTGCTAGCTCTGGAAATGGAAGGCAGCCATGAGCCAAGGATGTGGGCAGCCTGAAGAAGTTGGAAGAGGACAGGATTTACTCTAAACTCTCCAGCACGAGTAAAGATCTACCAATTACATCTTGATTCCAGCCTAGTGAGATCCTTTTCGGACATCTGGACTCCCAAACTGTAAGATAATAAATGTGCACTGTTTTTAGTGAACAAGTCTGCAGAAATGTGTTAAAGCAGCAATTGAAACTAATATACTGCATCAAAGAAATACTCATTTATGTGAGTAAAAATATGGAAAGAATCTAAATGTTCAATAAGGAGACATAAACTAAATGATGCTGCATTTACATGAAGAAATTTTATGCAATTAGTAATCACTTGATTTTAAAATTTGTGAAGTGTTTATGAGAAAATATTAAGTTGTAAAAAGAACCTTGTACCTGATTCCAATTACAAAAATTATATATTCATGTAATATATATGTGGTATTAGTTAGGGCTCAGCTACACTTCAGGAACCACTGAGGCTATTACAAACATAGGAGTATAAAGAATCAGATCCAAACAAAATCATAGGAAAACTGTAGGAGAAGGTTCTCAAGGGGCCTCTTCAGAGGTCAAACTAGACTGCTAGGGTTATAGCTACCTTTACCTAGATCAAAAGGGTGGAGTATCGGGTGGAGTCACTAGCCTGAGGGCATATGGTCATGAGTCCCTTAACGATGGTGACATACTCTGACAAATGCATCATTAGGCGATTTTATCTTTGTGCAAACATCAAAGAGTGCACTTACCCAAACCTAGGCCTAGACGGTATAGTCTATTGCATACCGTGGCCTATATGGTATGGCTCAGAGGCTGTACACCTGGGCAGCATGTGACTGTACCGAACACTGCAGGCAATGGTGACACAGTGGAAAGTTTTATGTTGATATGTATCTAAACATATCAAAACCTAGAAAAGGCACTGTAAAAATAAGATGTAAAAGATAAGAAATGGTACATCGGTATAGGACACTCACCATGAATGGAGTTTTCAGGACTGGAAGTTACTCTGGGTGAGTTAGTGAGTGAGTGGTGAAGGCCTAGGGAACATGAAGGCCTAGGGTCTAACTGTGCACTACTATAGATTTTATAAACTCTGTACACTTATGCTACATGAAATTTCTGGAAAGATATTTTTCTTCAATAATGAATTAGCCTATTATAATTTTTTTACTTCAAAAATGTTTTTTTTTAATTTTTTGACTCTTCTGTAAAACTTAGCTTAAAACACAAACATATTGCACAGCTGTCCAAAATTCTTTTCTTTCTTTTTTTTTAAATCTCATTCTGTCATCTAGATTATAGTGGTGTGATCATAGCTCACTGTGACCTCAAATTCCAGGGCTCAGCCTCCTGGGTCAGCCGCTTGAGTAGCTGGGACTATAGGTATACATCACTGCTTTCAGCCATTTCTTTTTTGAGACATAGTCTCACTTGGTCACCCTCAGTTGAGTGTTCTGGCATCTTAGCTGACAGCAATCTCAAACTCTTGGGCTCAAGCGATTCTCTTGCCTCAGCGTCCCAAGTAGCTAAGGCTACAGGCGCCCGCCGCAATGCCTGGCTATATGTTAGAGACAGGGTCTCGCTCTGGCTCAGGCTGGTCTCCAACTTGTGAGCTCAGGCAATTCACCCATCACAGCTTCCCAGAGTGCTGGGATTATAGGTGTGAGCCACCATGCCCAGCCCAGCCTTTTTTTTCTTTATGTCCTTATTCTATGTGCTTTTATCTATTTTTTAAATTATTATTTTAATTTTTAAACTTAAAAAAATCTAACACACATACACACATTAGCGTAGGTCTACACAAGGTCAAGATCATCAAAATCATTGTCTTCCATCTCCATATCTCGTTCTACTGGAAGCTCTTCAGGGGCTGGAGGTTTCATCTAAATAATAACACCTTCTCCTGGAATTCCTCCTGAAGGACCTGTCTGAGGCTGTTTTACAGTTAACTTTTTTTTAAGTAGACTATACTCTAACATAATGATTAATAAGTATAGTAACTATATAAACCAGTAGCATAGTCACCTATTATCATGATCAAGTATTAGGTACTGTACATAATTGTACAAGCTGCACTTTTACAGGACTGGCAGCATGGAAGCTTTGTGTACACTGGCATCACCACAAACATATGAGTAATGTGCTTTGGGGCAACATCACGACGGCTGCAATGTCATTAAAAGACAGGGATTTTTTTAGCTCCATTATGATTTTATGGGACTCCCATCATCTACACAGTCTGTTGTTGACTAAAACATCCTTAGGGGGATCATGGTGGTATATTAAAAAGGCAGTGTAGAACAGACGGTCCCTTTTCTCACCGCTCTCTTTCTTACAACCACTGTACTCCACTCACATGGTATAGAGAATGTATAAATCCAACCTCAAATTTTCTTGCCTTCATATTTATAATTTTTTTTTTTTTTTTTTGCGACAGAGTCTCAAGCTGTTGCCCTGGGTAGAGTGCTGTGGCATCACAGCTCACAGCAACCTCCAACTCCTGGGCTTAAGCGATTCTCTTGCCTCTGCCTCCGAAGTAGCTGGGACTATAGGCAGCCGCCACAAAGCCCAGCTATTTTTTTTTTTTCTTTTGTTGTTGCAGGTGTCCTTGTTGTTTTAGCCAGCCCGGACCGGGTTCAAACTGCCAGCCTTGGTGTATGTGGCCAGCGCCCTACCCACTGAGCTACAGGCGCTGCCCATATTTGTACTATTTAGAGAAGACAACCCAGAAACAAACACGAACGAATCCACTGTCAGTAAGAACAAAGGCTCTGCAGTTAGATGACCCTGATTTAAATCCAGCTTGACCTCTTCTTACTGTGGCCCTCCGGCAGCCCCCTCACTCTTGGTGCTGAACACCTTCAGCAGAGTCAGGGAGGAGAAATACCTGTGCCCATCCCGAGGGCCGTCTGTGGATGGAGGGAACTGAGGCCACGCACTTAGCAGGGAGGCCCACCAAGCAAAACGGCTGAATAACCGGTAGAGATTGTTCTCATAACACTTTTCTGTACTTATCAAGTCTCACTTTTCATATATTAATTTTATCATCAGGAAAACGAAAACCTCACTTTAGAAAAACCCAAGCTGGATGTTAACCTTACTTGAAAAATAAAACAATCATAGGCTGATGAAAAAATATCAAATTTTAAAATTTACAGCCTTGCATTAAGTTGTGTCTGTTCATTGCCTCTCTGCTTCCTGTTGATAAGAGAAATAATAAAGACTTACCAGTTACGTTTAAAAGTTGAGAGTCAAAAGGCGTTGACTGTGTTCACTCTCTGGGCCATGTATACAACAAACATCACCCTTAGTCGGCTGCATATTTCAGCATTTGGCAATGAAAGAATAAGACGGCACCCTAAAAGTTGGGGGGACAGAGGAAAGTATTTATGATAAAAAGGGGTACAGGAGACAATCAGTTTTCAGTGAATTTTGGTTTACTAGTGATTTGATCATAAGCCACCTAAATATGGACATTTTTCACTGATCAAATGTTATGTCTCAGAGGCCACCCCTTTGGTGGTAGCTAAATTTCCAGCCTGGATCTCTCATGAGGATCATAGATTTGGGTACCACTACCTCTACTTATAGGGCCAGGACCCTGAAGGAATCTGCTTGATGGTTTAGAGCACTTCTACTTACGTGACTGTCACTTGGTACCACAACCTCCCTTTGGCAGACAGAGGCAGAGCTGGATTCTGTTACCAAAATGGGAATATAAATCCCGTGCTCGATTAACTGTCTCACACCACCACAAAGGGCATCTTCAAACCACACGAAGTGATTTATTTTATAAGGACACTCTTTTTAATTTATTTAGTTTCAAGCCCCCCATACTAGTATGAGTTCAGGTTTTACTTATTCCAAATTGTCAGCAAATTTGTGGGTTGGAAATACATTCACTGGAAGGTGGATAGCAGGTTAAGCCATGACTCTCACTAAATTTCTGCCTGGCATATTTCATGACGTATTCTTTATCTTGCATCAAACAATCTGCAGTCTCCAGAGACGTAAAAGTCACCCAAGTTCATGAAACTAACGATAAACTCTAATAGGAAGTGATTTTACTTCCCAAATTCCATACACATGAGTAAAGGAAGTAAGACTATTAATTTAAGTCAGCATTAGAGATAAGGACCAACCAGGAAATGACTTTTTATGTGATAGTCTTCAGGGCCCATGTCAGTGGAGGAATAGGTGAGGTCTGTCTTTTGTCCGACCCCTTACAGAGCTTTCCTAGTCCTCTAAATGAGAGAATGGTATGGCCAGAGGTTAATTTAATTGTGTTACCTCATCTGTTCCCTATGACTGTGATTGAGATAGTACACTAATATTGAAAGAAAAGAAAAATGAGAAAAGAATGAAGGGAGAAAAGAAGAATGCAAATCCTAATTATTTAGCAAAATAAACTTTATCCAGAAAAACCAGTAAATATTTCTAGGATTTTTTTTTTTTTTTTGTAGAGACAGAGTCTCACTTTATTGCCCTCAGTAGAGTGCTGTGGCGTCACAGCTCACAGCAACCTCCAACTCCTGGGCTTAGGCAATTCTCTTGCCTCAGCCTCCTGAGTAGCTGGGACTACAGGTGCCGGCCACAATGCCCAGCTATTTTTTTGTTGCAGTTTGGTGGGGGCTGGGTTTGAACCCACCACCCTCAGTATATGGGGCCAGTGCCCTACCCACTGAGCCACAGGTGCCACCCATCTAGGATTTTCATATTCTAGGGAAGTAATTGTGTTTTGTGTCATTTTTAATATGGACATTTCTAGTTTAGGAAATATTTAGGTGATATTTATAGTGTAAATCACCTTGATGTCACTTATGCACCTTTAATTATCAAGAATGAGGACATAGGAGAAAGATAAATTGGGCTCAAATCCCAGTTTGTGTGACTCTGGGCAATTTACAGAGTCGTTTTCACCTGCCAAACAGGCCAGTTAATACCCACCTGGGAGGGTTGTTGGGCGGATTAAGCAGGACATGGTATGGAAATGTGCAATACAGGAGGCGCTCAGTAAATGTCTACAGAAAGCTTCTCCCATGACTGCTTAGAAAATAGATTTTAAGTGTCCAGTTCAGTAATATTAAGTATATTCAGACTGTTGTACAACTGAATTCATCTTGCAAA
Source organism: Arctocebus calabarensis (assembly GCA_963573935.1). Classification (NCBI taxonomy): domain Eukaryota; kingdom Metazoa; phylum Chordata; class Mammalia; order Primates; family Lorisidae; genus Arctocebus; species Arctocebus calabarensis. Next base: position 11,477 of record CAUYON010136833.1, on the reverse strand, counting down.
ACTTAAACTCTGAAAATCTATACAGCCATTGAATAACCTCCCATTCTCCCAATCTTTGGCAACCACCGCTCTACTTTCTGTCTCTATGAATTTGACTATTCTAGGTACGTTACATAAGTGGAATACAGTATTTTTCTTTTTCTCTTCTTAAATAGTCACCTTTTTCATTTATTCTTTGAAGTTTGACAAAAAGATGCACTCAGACAACATTTCTGGTTAATGCATTTAACATACATTGCCATATTGTGTGATTATCTAACTATTTATTTTTCCTTTTTATTTGTACAAATTCATGGAGTAGATATTTAATTTTGTTACATGCATAAGTTTTGTAGTAGTCAAATCAGGACTTTTGGGATGGCCATCAACCAATTTCTCATCTTCCCTCTTCCACCCCCCCTCCCTGCCCAGTCTCCATTATTTATCATTCCACTTTCTATGTTCATGTGAACATATTCTTTCAGTACCCACTTATGAATGAGAACATGCAATATTTATCTTTCTGTGCCTGGTTTATTTCACGTAAGATCAATTTTCCAACTATTTAGCTAAAAATATGAAGTTTTCCAAGATAAAGATGATCCATCATAATAAGTTAGATCACATATTATTGGAGTCGATGAATTTTACACGAGTATATAGTATAGTCAATTCTCAAATCACCTTCCATGTGTTTTATTCTTTTATAGAATAATGCATATCTGATATTAGGCATATGGTAATACTAATGGACTAATTAGTAAATTAATAAGTCAATGGATTTGGTTCCTACTTTGTGAATTGCTGAAGAAAACATTAATTATAAGATATTTTCCTTGCATTGATTCTATGCTAGATCTTTACTCATTAATTGATAGCCCTCAGAAAAAGCAAAATTATTTAAAGATTAGACTAAGTAAACCATGGTTTGAAAGATAAAGCAGATGAAAAATACTGCATGAGTCCTGTGAAAGGCAAACAGAATTGACTTTTGGATCATGGACACTTCTGTGTTCCATCAGCTTATTAATGTAAAAGGACATGTGACATCTGTTCAGGTTTCAAATTCTGGAGTACTAACTTATTTTTAACAGTAGGATCAGCAAAGATTTAAAATATTAAAATATTCAGGGCCAGTCAGGGTGAAGGAAATAGGGGCTTACATACAAGAGCTGGTGGAAATCTAAACCTTTATGAGGACGACTGAAATTATTTGTGCAAACTCCCCTCAATCCTGGAAGTTCATTTCTAGTTAATTTATTCTACAAAGGCAATCACAAAGTAAGTCAAATAATGGCCTCCTCAAAAAGTGTCCACAGACAGTGTCCCCAGAACCTGAGAACCTGTGAATATGCTCTGTTCATGGCAAGGGAGAATAAAGATGGAATTAAAGTTGCTAACCACATGACCTTTATATTATATATAAGCATCTCCTAGATTGTTCCAGATTGTTAGGTCTGGTAGAAGGTAAATAGGTGGTGGGAAGTGGCTGAGGGCAGACAGCAGGAACCCAGTTGTAGCTAGGAAGAAACATTGTGGCTGGAGACTACTCCCTGGTGACTCCCTGGGACTCATTACCATAAAATTAACATTGCAGATTTTGACCCTCGTGAAGTCTTGGGAAGGTTCTGGGAAGATGGGGTATAATAGGAGTTTGTTTTGTAACCCCAATCTGTCCATCACCCCAAAGTGTGAGGAAAGACAGCCAATCCTGCTGGGGGAAAGGTGGGACAAACTAGTGAACATATAGAAAACAGTGTATGCTCACACTTGGGGGTTCTTCATTCCCATGAGACCTGTCTCACTCTTTGAGATGTATTCTCGCTGTACTTTATTTCCTTCTATAAGAAATGTGCGTATGTGTTGTTGCTTTGTATTTGTGATCACTCTGTCATTCACCAGGCCCCAATACTCATTCTTTGGCACTGGGAGCCAAGAAGCAGGGACCATCTGCATTCCAGCTGGACCTAACAAGATGGGCCCCACGTAATCCCGAGGGTCCTATGAATGTGGATGCAAAAGGCGGAAGGGTCTATGTCAGGGTGATTTGTGTACGAAAGATTCAACCAGACTTTGCTGGCTTAAAAAGTGTAAGAAAGCCCTGAGCTAAGGAACGAAGGCACCCTCTACTAGCTGGCAAAGGCTAGTAAATGGATTCTCCTCTAGAGTCTCCTGAGACTAATGCAGCCCTGCAATGCCTTGCTTTTTAACGCAGTGAAATCTATTTTGGATTTCTGACCTCCAGAACTACGTGGTAAAGGAATTGTGTTGTTTTGGGTAGCACCTGTTGCTCAGTGGGTAGGGCGCTGGCCTCATGTACTGAGTGTAGTGGGTTCAGACTCAGCCCTGGCCAAACTGCAACAAAAAACTAGCTGGGCGTTGTGGTGGGTGCCTGTGGTCCCAGCTACTTGGGAGGCTGAGGCAAGAGAATCGCCTAAGCCCAGGAGTTGGAGGTTGCTGTGAGCTGTGACGCCATGCACTCTACTGAGGGCAATACAGTGAGACTTTCTCTCATAAATAAATAAAATAAAATATAATGCAATTAACTAGTTGGGCACTGTGGGGGGCGCCTGTAGTCCCAGCTACTCAGGAGGCTGAGGCAAGAGAATTGCCTAAGCACAGCAGCTGGAGGTTGCTGTGAGTTGTGTGATGCCATGGCACTCTACCGAGGGCAATAAAGTAAGACTCAGTCTCTACAAAAAAAAAAAAAGATTGTGTTGTTATAAGCCACTGAGTTTGTGGTAAATTGTTGTAGAAAGAAATAGAGAACAAATATAATGACCAAGGGTGTTCACCGCTACACCATTTGTTAGATATAGTTATAAGCAACCTAAGGGCCCATTAAAAAGAACATGATGAAGTATTGTGTCATTGTGAATGCTGATGATTTTAGGCTTTCCCCAGAGAAAGCTACTGACAGTAACCTCTCTCTCTGCTTTTGGCGAGGGCTTGCCAACCACTTTTAAATAGAAGGGAGAGAAACAATAGCCCCAAAACCCCAGTTAATAAATTGTCCTGTGTGTAAATGCATAGCAATATAACACACCACTGAGACCACGGGACTTTTGGATCACCTGATTTTAACTTAATTCTTAAACGCTAGAGATATGCCAAGGACTGTGCTAAACACTGGAAAATAGAGCGAAAAGAAGCCAACTGACGAGAGAAGGAAGAAGAGAAGCAGGCAAGAGAATTACACCAAGAACAACAAATGCCAAGGGCAGAGGAAAGCATCGGGTACCTCAGGAACACAGGGACGGTGGGAAGATAGGACAGGGACAGCTGCCAGTAGAAGGTAATTCCTGAGCCCAGTCCCCAAGGAGGAGTAGGATTCAGCCAGACAAAGCAGCCTCAGAAGGCCAAGCCAGCGGAGGAAACAACTCACAAAGGGCTAGCTGGCACCATGTCCAGTGTGGGTATGGGTGTATGGGTGGGGTGGCACATGAGAAAGCCAGAAAACCCTACAAGGCGACACAAAGGACTTTTACATAAGTATCTTTTTGAAGTTCTCTGAACCTCAGTTTCTCCACCTTTATAATAGGAGAATCATAAAAATCTTTCTTTCAGGGGAGAAGTAAGGCATCTGCCCAGGGTCTAAGGGCCAGAAAAAGGAAGACATAGCTTCTGGAAATCCTCATCCTATACTCTCTCCACGAGACCACGGCTGTACTCAAGAAAGTCCCCTCTGCCACAGGCAGGCTGGGGCCAGTTCCTTTTTTTTTTTTTTAAAGCCATGATGCATTAAAAAATAAAAATATATTTTTTGACCATTTATATTTAACAAGTCATTGCTTTTAACACATACAAAATACAATGAAATATAATTGTCCTATTCAAAAAGGATTACAGACTAACGCTTTATTAATTCATAGTTCATTATAGGCCATGCATTCTAGTAATGGAACAGAGAATTAAATTTTATGTAATGAACTTTGTTTCAATCCCTTCACTGCACCTCTGTGACTCTCTAAGGCCTCATTTAGGGAGAATCTTTGAGTGCCCTGGTGAATGAGAAGCCCACACAGCCTGCAGTGCTAGGCGCTGTTTATGTCCACTAGTAGGAAAAAAAGGAAAATTGTACATGAGACTCATCTGGGGAGCTTTTAAAACATACTGCAGCCTGGGCCTCCCTCTAGATTCTGACTCAATTGGTCAAAAGTGGAGTTGCGGCAGCGTAATATTTTATAAAGTCCCCAGATGATGCTAATGTAAAGCCAAGGTCCAAAAGTAGGAGATACTAAGAAAGAAACTTTACCAGCTCATTTGCAGATATTTGATACAAGGCAAACAATGGTAAAAAGAGATAAACAAATGGGAGCAAAGGAAGGTGCAACACAAGCCTCACCGAGGACCATGTGGTGGTAAAGCACAGAGGCTCCCTGGCAAGCAGGCAGGGCCCAGAACCCAGTGGAGGCCAACCCTGAAGACAATGAATCAAATGTGTGCACATTAGGGTACGGGAAGGAATCCAAAAGAATTGTGAACAGTGTGCTAAAGTTTGCTGATTCAGTTTGCAAATGTCACGTGGCAGCGCCCTAGCCAGGCAGTAATGAGGTCCCCAGAGTGGATGGAGAGGCAACTCCTGGGCTTCGACTCCATTGAAGACACTGGAGCTGATCAGAGCGAGCCTCTGTGGCAACCCCCGAGAGGGACGACTCAGGCCAGAGCCAGGATAGCCAATCTGATGAAATGCAGATGTGGGCACCAGAAAACTTGAAGGTGGCTTTCTGCATCTGACCTCTTGTCAATCTATTAAGCCCACAGTCAGCAGCCCCCAAGAACTTATAAATAGAATAAGAATATTGTTCTCTGAGAGCTACTTTCTAAAATCAGTCCTTAATAGATCATGAGAGGCATTCTAAATATAAAAATGCTTTTCAATCATGGCAATATGATTGCTAACCCATAAGGTAAGACGTTATCAGTCAAAAGGGGACAGCCCTCAGTGATGGGAGCATAGAACACAAAGGAGGGAACTGTTCCTGTGATTCCCAAGCTCCGTACTGGGGACCTGGTGTCCTTGTCAAGGGACTTAATCCAACTGTTCTCAGCCTCCACAGCTGCTATCTTGGTAAGGGCCCCCATTATGCCTGGATTATCACAAAGCCTCCTATCTGGTGGTCTCTCTGCTTCTGCCTTTGCCCAACCCCACAGAGCAGCCAAAGTCGCCCTATCATGATATGAGGCAGATCATGCTCTTACCAAACCCTCCAGGACTCTGCATCTGAGAAAAGGCCAGAGTCCTCACAACCCGTGTGGCCCCCTGGGAGCTGCACCTTTCCACCACTCACTCTGGGTATATCTGCTCCTACTCAGCCCTGTACCAACACTGCCCGCCCTCACTCCACCCACCCTTCTCCCACTCCAGCCACTCTGCCCCCTGCCTTACTCCTGCCTCTGCACCTGCTGTTGGTGCCTTGGGGTGTTCTTCCCCTGGTTGTCCACATGGCTCACTCTCCTTATTTCTGGTTCAGAAGGCTGTCCTAATCACCTCACTGAGAACAGCAAATTCTCCCACCTCTCTCTGCTCATACTTCCTACCCTCTTCCCCAATAATTTTTCCCCTTCTAGCTATCATCTATTTCACTAATCTGTGTGATTATTATGCTTCTCCCCACAACTGGGATGTAAATTCTTATTGGCTTTGTTCCTTGCTGTATTTCCTATACTCGAAACACTACAGACACCAATGAAAACTTGCTAAAAGATCGAAGGAATCCATGGATCCCAGGCTGTCTCCACTGTGCTAATGCTTCAAGCTTGTGAAGTGACTCCAGTGAGTGCTGGCACTGGGGTAACTACATTTGTCACAGCAACCTTTAGATGATAGTGATTTGGCTCCCCACAGGAGAGAACACATTGGTCAGCAGTGTGTTCTCAATGAAGTTTTTGCATTGAAGGAATGAAAGAATTAATATGTCCCAGCTACTCGGAAGGCTGAGGCAAGAGAATCACTTAAGCCCAAGAGTTTGAGGTTGCTATGAGTTGTGACGCCACAATACTCTACCCAGGGTGACAAAGGAAGATTCTGTCTCAAAAAAAAAAAAAAAAAAGGAAAAGGAAAGAAATAATCAATATGGCAACTTAAAAAGAAAACTATATGGTAACTCATTTTATCATCTTATTTAGGGTGTCAGACACCAGAAGCTGTGATGGTGGTAAGTCCATTGGTCTTGACCTCTCACTAGACCCTGGGGCCACCCACCCAGAGGCCAGCCTTCCTCGTATGTGTGGGAGGTCAGCCTGGACTTTTACTTCTAAACTCTCAATTGTGTGACAGGAGAACAAACGGCAGCAAGTTGGCATATGTGGATTTGACAGTCAAATGGCAGTCATTCACAAATGTCTCAGAAGGGAGTGATGTGACACTGAAGCTCAAATTTGAATCCTGCAGGCTGGTGCACAGAACAAGCTGGCACCGTGCTGCTCTCTCCTCCATTCTCCTGGAGCTAGGACAGAGGTCTGTGAGAGGCTGCCCTAAGAAAAAGGCCAACTGTTGGTGGCAGGGACACCAACGCTGAGGGCTAGCCTACTTCCAGTTTCTTTCTCGAAGTGCAATTTAGTATTATTCACAAAGCTGGCGAGTCACAAAGGTCTTCTGTCCTTAAAACCAGAATTTGGCTGAATTTACTGTTTGTGTCTAGCATAATGCATGGACCCCAGGGAACATGCAAGACAGGGACAGGCCTTGTCCCCCAGGAGACCACCCAGCCCCTCCTGGCCAGTGCTTGCATGTTCACCTGCTACTTCCAAGCAAACTGGAAAGTGATCAAGAGCACGAGCTGTGGAGTCAGGTGACTGCATTCAAATTCCAGCTCTGCCACTTTCCAGCTATGTGACCATTATAGAATGTCTATAAGCCTCAGATTATAGTACCTGCCATTCCAAAGCAAAATAAACACTTCATATATAAATGGCAGGAAAAGAAATCACGCTTAGCCCAGGATCATGATTCCCAAGGGCACTATTTTTAAACTTTGCATTTTCTAAAACTGCTAGGTCGGACAAAAGTGGAACAAGGCGTCTAATCAAATTTGGTTTACACTAATAATGTATTTGAGTCAAAAATACATTATTTGCTCTAAAAGCCACTCAGAGGCACGAAATTGTGCCTCATAATATGGGCAGTGCTCCATGGCATGGAAGGATGCAGAGCTAGGGCCCTGGGAGGCAGGAGGCCAGAATGGGCTGTAGTCCTGTGGCTCAGGAGGGCAAGGTAGGTGGCAGGCAAAAAAGTCAGGGCTGAAGCAAGAACCTTTGTCTGCCTGGGACCAAAGTGTAGATTCCATGTATTCAACCAATGGAGGGTAAAAAATAGTCTTTAAAAAACCTCAACCTACTAAGAAATAATGGTATAATACAAAATGCAAATTTTTAAAATATAGTATAACAACAATTCACATAGCTTTTACATTGTATCATAATATAAAGATTATTGAAAGTATGTGGGAGGATGTACATAGGTTATTTGCAAATACTATGCCATTTTATATGGCTTGAGCATGCATGAATTTTGGTATCCACAGGGCTGGGACGGTTGTCCTGGACCAATTCCCTGCAGATACTGAGGGATGACTGTGTATGCCATTAACCAATGAGAAAACTGGCTCAGAAAGGCTAAGTGACTAGCCCAACGTCACACAATATTGAGAAATATAGCTATGATTTATTAAGTACCTGCTTAATTATGATTTTTAATCACATGTCATACTTTCTTTCCTTTCTTTATTCACTTATTTATTTATTTTGACACAGAGACTCAAGCTGTCTACCCTGGATAGAGTGCCGTAGCATCACAGCTCACAGCAACCTCCAACTCCTGGGCTTAAGTGATTCTCCGGCCTGCGCCTCCCAAGTAGCTGGGACTACAGGCGCCCGTACAATGCCTGGCTACTTTTTGGTTGCAGCCATCATTGTTGTTTGGTGGGCCCAGGCTGGCCTCAAACCTGACAGCTCAGGGGTATGTGGCTGGTACCTTAGCTGCTTAAGCCGCAGGCGCCGAGCCTCTTTCCTTTTTTTTTTTTGCAGTTTTTTTTGGCCAGGGCCAGGTTTGAACCCGCCACCTCCAGTATATGGGACTGGCACCCTACACCTTGAGCCACAGGCGAGGCCCTACCTCTTTCCTTTTTTTAAAGACAGGGTTTCTCTCTGTTGCCTAGGCTGGAGTGCAGTAATGTAATCATAGCTTACTGCAGCCTCAAGCTCCTGGGCTCAGGCTATCCTCCTGTCAGCCTCCCAAGTAGCTGGGACTACAGGCATAAACCACCACAACCGGCTGCTTCCCCCATTTGTTATTGAGACAGGGAGTATTACAAAATGGTTAAGAACTTTACAGGGTGATTAATTCAATACCCTCAATAATTTAATAAAACCTAAGTAGGCCTACCATACAATTAAGGAAACTGAGGCTCAGAGACATGTTAATGAGTTGCCCGAGGCCATAGAAAGTGGAACAACTAGGATCTCACCCAGGTCTCTAGTTCCCTTTCTCAGTGATATGCTAGGTCAGCTTGCGAAGAACTCCAACTACTCAGCAATTATTAAGTCCTGAGAGCCATTTCCTGGAGTGACTGAAAATTTAAACCACTGGAAAAATAAAGTTTTCAAACTTCAAACTTAGAGATTATTTCCAGATAAGTTGGTGGGACATATAGCAACAGAATACCATATATCTTGAGTTTTTCCAAGCCCGACCAAAGCGGGCAACTTGGCCCTGCCTTTGGCACAATGAAGGTGAACTGTCCTCTAAGACAGGAAGCAGTTTTGGAAGTTCCCTTGCTACAAGAAAAATGGGATTGGTACATCCTGAGAATCAGGGCCTTGGGGAGAACTTGTGGTCTCTGTTAAGGCTATGGCCATGGGTAAGTACCTCCTACTGCCTGGGGTCCCCAGAGGCCTGAAGGGGGGGCAGGTAGGCCTGGCCTCCACTGCTGGGTTTCCTGGGTTCCTGTCCTTGCTGCCCCAGCATTGCATTACCTCTCCATTCTCTGCCTAGAAGTCTACACCACCACTTCCCAGACACCTCGTTTTACTACTCAGGGAATTCTGTTGTTGTAACCAAGTGACATTCACAGCTATCTGGACTCTGACCAATTGGAATGAAACATTTGGCCCGTGGTTCTGCCAAGGCCATTCTCATGGCAACTACAATGCATTTGTAGTTGCATGGAGGTGAAAGCTGGGAAGGAGAAACAGGTTTTGGACCTTTTGCCTCTCCCTTCATAACAATGTGGGAAAGTTACACCCAGCAGGCTCCTCAGCCTTTCCCATTGAGGCAAAGCAGAGCAGATTCCTCTTTGCGCCTTCGTGCTGTGCCCAGTGCCCAAAGAATGACAGAATCCCTATCAATCCAACACTGGGATGGAAGATATCAGGGATTTCTGAAAAGTAGGGAAGTGGTATCCACAATAGTCCCAATTTGAATCTCAGCTTCGTCATTTACTTGGCAAAGACATCAGATGTCTTTAATCTTAACTCATCTATAAACTGGAGAAAGACCCTTCCTCACAGGTTTGCCATCAGGATTATCAGATACAAGTCATAGTAAGAGGTACCAACCATTTCCTTTCTTTCCTCACATACCCTTTAACAGAACCTCTTTTTCTCATGGTCTTCCAAGCCATGGGTGATCTGTCCAGGTGTCCACCACTGGTCCAAGCAGATCTGCGAACTAAAAGATGACTTAGCCATTTTAGACATGTTGGAGGATGCTAAGATAGCCAGGCTACAGAGATAAGAAGAATAAAACAAACCTGTAAAGATAAGCAGATGCCAAGTTACAAAGTCCCACAAAAATTCCAGATGGGACTTTGGCCCCTTTGGGGATGCACCGGGTCCTTACATCCATTTTGTTTTGGCTTAGGTGGCTTTGAGTTGGCCTGTTTCTGGCAACCAACAGAGACAGCAGGGAACTACTTTACTGAAGCACCTACTTTGCATCAAGTTTGTTGGACTCATGGTAGTTATTAAAACATCTCGTTCACAATTTACTGCTCTATGCTTAATTACTGACATCAGCAGATACTCCGAGACCACTTCAGTGACTTATAGTTTGAAGTTAATTAAATTAGCTGTAAGGTTTCATGAACAATTTACATGGCAACTATAGACAGAAGCTTAAGAGAGAAAACACGCTCTCCTATTTTTCTTTGTAAGTCTTCACATTAAATAAATGCCTTCTTGACGAATGGAGAAAAAATAATTGTAATATTCCACTGAAGCTGAGAAATAAAGCAATCTCTGTTTATTTTTTCAAAGAAATAAACATGGCTGATCTGCACTAATCATAACATTCTGAAGAAAAAACAGTATTCGACGTTTCTAGTTTATAAATAAATAATACCTGTTTTACTTATTCTATTAACCGAAGATAAAGTTAGAAATAAGGAAACTGAATCATGCTAATGGATTTAAAGGTATCAGACATGGTATCTGATTCTGAGAAAATGAAGACATAAAATGAAAAAAAATGGCTATCACAATAAATTTAATAAAGAATGACATTTAAAGGTTTACACATAAACTTCACATGGTTGACCTTTCAAGTACTTAACTATACCAAGAGCAGCAAAATTGAAGACAATTAAAAATATGCATTTAAGACTCTGCTGTATTGTTATGAATAAACATAATTGTATCAGTGACGCCAAAAAAAAAACAATTAACAACAAAAATCTCAACTGCTACACTATTCAGTCATGTGTGCAAGTTTTATGTTTCACTATCAAATGTGTTCCCTCATTGTGGGTGTGAACCACGCACTTCAGGTACAACATCCTGGTAGGATAATGGGGTTGCAATGCACGCCTGCAGAACCAGTCTCTCTAGATTATGGCTACAGTACACAGGCAACTCCATCTGTAATCACAACAAAAAACCAGGTGCAAGTGCACACCCTCACAAATGTATCACATATCAGAATTACAAATCACAGAAATAAAGACAAATAATGGCATGAAGGGCTTGATAGTTTATTTTAAAAAATTGTACCACACTGATCTTGATGACCAGCATACACATGATAATGGCTTTTCTCTTGGGTATTAACATTGCAGTATCTTTGTATACTGAAATGTTTCAATAGGACCAAGAACGTTAGAGAATAAAGACCTTAGATGAAAATGAACACTAAAAATTCTGGTGTCCGCCCCCATAGAATGTAAACCCCTTATGAAGCATTGTAATGTCACCTAGTTATGAAGAACAAAAGTTCTCTTAGAAGTAGGCAGCATGGACTTACACTTCCTTGCACTTTCATCTTTAGTTTTATAATTTAAGTTATGTCTACCCTGGCTAAAGTACAATCATACAAGACACCTCAGATAATTTCCATGCTACCATTGCACAAGTTTACTGAATTTACTTTAAAAAAAAAAATCAAACCATCATCAAAATAAAGGCAAATAAAAGTGACTTCCAACTCATTTGAAAAACATAGTCCTAATTTGTCCGATACAGACTCAAACTTAAATGCTCCATTTTAAAATTTCCAAACTTCT
>CAUYON010136832.1:0-25459 GCA_963573935.1 Arctocebus calabarensis | reverse complement strand
CTGTTGAGCCACAGGCGCCGAGCCTGAGTCACTATTTTTTTTGTTTGTTTTTTTTTGTTTTTTGAGACAGAGCCTCAAGCTGTCACCCTGGATAGAGTGCTGTGGCATTGCAGCTCACAGCAACCTCCAATTCCTGGGCTCAAGCGAGTCTCTTGCCTCCGCCTCCCAATTAGCTGGGACTACAGGCGCTCGCCACAATGCCCGGCCATTTTTTGGTTGCAACCGTCATTGTTTGGCGGGCCCAGACTGGATTCAAACCTGCCAGCTCAGGTGTACGTGGCTGGCGCCTTAGCTCGTTGAGCCACAGGCGCCGAGCCATGTTATTTATTTATTTATTTATTTATTTATTTATTTATTGCAGTTTTTGGCTGGGGCTGGGTTTGAACCCGCTACCTCCGGTATATGAGGCCGGCACCTTACTCTTGTGAGCCACAGGCGCGCCCTGTTTTTTATTTTTATTTATTTATTTTTTGTTTCTTGTTGAGACAGAGTCTTACTTGGTCACCCTTGGTAGAGTGCTATGGTGTCATAGCTCACAGCAACCTCAGACTCTTGGGCTTAAGCGATTCTCTTGACTCAGCCTCTCAAGTAGCTGGGACTACAGGTGCCCACCACAATACCTGGGTATTTTGTTGTTGTTTTTGTAATTGTCATTGTTGTTTGGCAGGCCCAGGCTGTGTTCGAACCTTCCAGCCCTGGTGTATGTGGCTGGATCCCTAGCTGCTGAGCTGTAGGCACCAACCAAGATTCTGTTTTTTTAAAAAATTAATAGTGGCTCAGTGCCTGTGGCTCAACAGGCTAAGGCGCCAGCCACATGCACCTGAGCTGGCGGGTTTGAATCCAGCCTGGGCCCACCAAACAATAATGACGGCTGCAACCAAAAAATGTCCGGGTGTTGTGGCGGGCACCTGTAGTCCCAGCTACTTGGGAGGCGGAGGCAAGAGACTCGCTTGAGCCCAGGAATTGGAGGTTGCTGTGAGCTGTGATGCCACAGCACTCTATCCAGGGTGACAGCTTGAGGCTCCGTCTCAAAAAAAAAAAAAAAAATTAGAAATAGTTTATTTCAAAGAGAAACAATTTCTAGAAACCTATTTTTTTTAATTCGGTATACTCAAAAGAATGAGAAGAAAAAAGAGGGGAGTGAGATAAGTGATCAGATTTTAAGTTTATAAAGGATAGTTATCAGTCTATATGATTTTTATAATTTATTCTAGATGTTCTTCTGCATTTTTTGAGGAAGAGAGATCAGCATTAAAACAGAAACGGCAGAAAATAAGACTCTTACAGCAGAGGAAAGTTGCAGATGTTTCACAATTTAAAGATCTCCCAGATGAAATTCCTTTGCCTCTGGTTATTGGAACCAAAGTTACAGGTAAGTGAAGACAATCTTATTTACTATTTGGACTTGTAATTTTTAATCAAGATAATCACTGTTAGAGAAATGGTTTAAATTTGGAAAGCTTAAACTCTAGTTTTACAGTACAGTTGTTGTTGAGGTTATTCTTCTTTCCTTCATGAAATCTGCTTTTAAAGTAATTAGAAAAAAGCGTACTTGTTTGAAGTAATATCAATTACAGTATAAACTAAAACTACCAACAGAGATGAAATTTAAAATTCATTGAATAAGTATAGCTATGTATAGTTTCAAATTTTTAAACTTTAAATTATTCTTTTACATTTCACATCATTTATTTTCCTTTCCTAATCAGCCTTCTCTAGTTAGTTCATTGTTCTTATGGTTTTAGGGTCTAAAAATAGTCCATTTCTAATAACTGAATAAAACGAAGTTGTTCCTTTCCTCAAAATTTTATGAGGGTATAAATATTGTCTGTTTTATAGATGTGATTCTGTGTGATAATTCAATTTAGTTGTAACATGTAGGAAGAATGCAAAACCTCAATTCTAAGTTAATCCTTAATGATTTGAAGTAAAAAATTTTTTTTTTTTTTTTTTTTTTGAGACAGAGCCTCAAGCTGTCACCCTGGAGAGAGTGCTATGGCATCACATCTCACAGCAACCTCCAATTCCTGGGCTCAAGCGAGTCTTTTGCCTCCACCTCCCAAGAAGCTAGGACTACAGGCGCCCGCCACAATGCCTGGCCATGTTTTGGTTGCAGCCGTCATTGTTGTTTGGCGGGCCCAGGCTGGATTCAAACCTGCCAGCTCAGGTGTACATGGCTGGCGCCTTAGCCCGCTCAGCCACAGGCACTGAGCCGTAAAATTATAATTAATAAGAGAATTAACAAGGTGTTAAGTGGTAGGTAGGTTAGTAATTTCATGGAAAATATTTCAGAAATGCTTGGCTTAATCAGGGAGGCATTTTCTGAAGGAAATAGAATCTAGAGTTATATTTATGTCATATTTTCCTGGTTATAAAAGTGGCATATGTTTCCATTATGTTGTAAAAATGGGTAATTAAGTGCAAAGGTAGATAATAAGAAAGAGACTATCATGTGTATGAAATTTAAATAGAAGAGAGCATTTATATTTGGTCATAAATCAGTGTATATTGAAAAGTCTTAGGGTCAGCGCCTGTAGGTCAAGCGGCTAAGGCGCCAGCTACATACACTAGAGCTGGCAGGTTCGAATCCAGCCCAGGCCTGCCAAACAACTACAACCAAAAATAGCTGGGCGTTGTGGTGGGCACCTGTGGTCCCAGGTACTTGGGATGCTGAGGCAAGAGAATTGCTTAAGTCCAGGAGTTGGAGGTTGCTGTGAGCTGTGGGATGCCACGGCACTTTACCTAGGTGCCAGCTTGAGGCTCTGTTTCAAAAAAAAAAAAGAAAAGTCAGTCTGTTTTATACAACCAAGTACTATTTGGTGAATACTTTTGATTTCTAATTTAAATTTCTAGTAGATGGAAAATGTACTTTGTATAATTTCAGTCTTTTTAATGTTATTGAGACTTGTTTTATGGCCTAGCATGTGGTCTGTCTTAGAGAATGCTCCATGTGTGTTTCAAGAGACTGCTTTTTGCAGGTGGGTTGAATATTCCATTTGGATTAGTTACATCATTTGGTTAATAATATTGTTCTTACTGATCTTATTACTGTATCAATTACTGAGAAAGAATACTATGGTTCTAGTATTGTCCCCTCCAAAGCTCATGTTGAGTTAAATTCCCAGTGTTGCAGTATAGAAAGGTGGGACCTTTAAGAGCTATTGGGTCAGCTCGGTGCCTGTGGCTCAACGGGCTAAGGCGCCAGCCATGTACACCTGAGCTGGCGGTTCAAATCCAACCCCAGGTCCCGCCAAACAACAATGACGGCTGCAACCAAAAAATGGCCGGGCGTTGTGGCAGGCGCCTGTAGTCCCAGCTACTTGGGAGGCAGAGGCAGGAGCCTCTCTTGAGCCCAGGAATTGGAGGTTGCTGTGAGCTGTGATGCCATGGCTCTCTACCCAGGGTGACAGCTTGAGGCTCTGTCTCAAAAAAAAAAAAAAAAAAAGCTATTGGGTCGTGACAACTCTGCCCTCTTGGATGGATTCATACATTCATGGATTAATCAGTTATCATTAGAGTAGAACTGGTGACTTTCTCAGAAGAGCAAGAAAGACCTGAGCATAGCATATTAGCATATGTAGCCCCCTTGCCGTGTGATACCCTACACTGCCTTAATATTCTTCAGAAAGACCCTACCAACAAGAAGGCTCTCACCCAATGTAGCCCCTCTACCTCTGGCTTCTAAGGCTCCATAACTGTAAGAAATAAATTTATATTCTTTATAAATTACCCAGTTTTAGATATTCTGTTATAAGTAACAGAAAATAGACTAATACAAAGGAATATTAAAATCTTCATTTAATAGTTGAATTGTCTACTTTTTATAGTTATGTCAAATTTTGGTTCATTTATTTTAGAGCTCTGTTAAAATGCATAAATATTTATCTTTGTCATGTTTTCCACCTATATTGACCCTTTTATCATTATGAAATGTCTCTCTTTGTCCCTAGTAAAATGCCTAATCTTAACTTTTTGGCTAATATTAATATAGCCATTCCTGTTCTCTTATTGTTACCAAGGCTTATCTTTTTCTATACTTTTACTATTTGTATCTTTGAATCTATAGTGAGTAATAGACATCACGTAGTTGGAACTTCGGGTTTTTTGTTTTATTTTTTATTTTATGTTTTATGTTTTATTTTATTATTTTATTTTATTTCATTTATTTTCCCCAAATCATGACCAATACATTTATCTGAGGGAGACAGGGTTGAATCTTACCATGAAGTTATAAACTGAGCAGAACTAGAAACACTGATTACCTAACCTCTGGGCATTCACGACTGCACAGGTAACCAGATCCTATGTGTACGGCATCACCACTAAACAGAGGAGCTTTAGATGAGGGGAAAACATTCTGAATAGTCTCATGATTCCCCTTCAGAAAATGGTGCTGGGCAGGGCATGATGGCTCATGCCTGTAATCATAGCACTCTGAGAAGCCGGGGCAGGTGGATTGCTTGAGCTCAGGAATTCAGACCAGCCTGAGCAAGAACAAGATCCCCTTTCTAAAAATAGATGGGTATTGTGGTAGGTCTATAGTTCAGCTACTTGGGAGGCTGAGGCAAGAGAATCACTTGGGTATTGTGGTGGACTTATAGTCCCAGCTACTTGGGAGGCTGAGTCAAGAGAATCACTTGAGCCTAAATGTTTGAGGTTGCTATGAGCTGTGACATTATGGCACTCTACTGAGGATAACAAAGGGAAACTGTCTCCAAAAAAAAAAAAAAAAAAAGATCATGCTGCCCTCATATCAGAAAAGTAGTGTTGAGGAAAACGAAGGCAGAACCTAGCATTAACTTCCCTACAAAGGCCTAGACATGATGGTGGTCTCGCGAAGGGGTATCATATCCTATTTACCAAGTGGGAGAATGATGCTCCTAGCTGAGCTGCAGGATAGAAGCTGAGCTACCTCAAGGGGTAGGATTGGAGTTGGGATCTGACCCATTCGCCTTTTGGAATCCAACCTGAGCCTCCGCAAGCCATCCTCTGGCTCCCTGCACAAGGCAGACTCAGGCAATCTGGGAAGTAAGAGGATTCCGCCCAATTCACCACCCTACTCCACCTTCCCCAGGTCTGTCAGGTGATCCAATACATTGGGAACAGCCCAACTTCACATCTAGATAGACACTTGACACATATGGAAACTGAAGCCTAGCTGGGCTGGAGTACATCAGGATATTGCTGGGTTGGAGTTATCTTGCAGGTGGCCCAAGATGATCAGGCCTCATCCATAGGGGCCAGGTTGAAGTAGCATGGTTTTTTTTTTTTTTTTAGATGATTCAAGTTAACTCCAGGGTAAAGCATGATCATGATGACGTTTGGCAGAAAAGCAGGCCTGAGCCTTGGAAAAGCTGGCTCTGCATACTCAGGTGCTTCCCACAGTGAATCCAGGATTTGAATACTGGGGACTAAGGAGGGAGCCTAGCATGCAGCCCACAGTTGTTCACAGCCATAAGACAGCTAACCAGCAGGAGGGGATAGGTCAGCATGCTCACTGCAATCCCCATCACAAACTTGATGTAGCTCGGGAGGTCAGGCCCTCACTGAAACTGTCATCCATTAGGAAGGCATTGACAAGTGGGCCAGCAGGTTATAGCCCCACAAGAAAACCCAATTGCCCAGGAAGTGAGGGACTAAGCCCACGAAGAATCCCAGCAGCCCCTCCTCTTGAAAATCTTCTCAATGGAGTTCACACCATTACACTTGGCCTTCAGTCTACAAATTGTAGCATGTAGCACATTGAGATAACACTCGGGATGGGCCAGCCTGCAAAGACATGCACTGCATTGTCTTCTTATAGGAGATGTCCTTCACTGTTTTATTCAGAGAAGTCTTCATATCATCCTTTTTGGAAACTTGAGTCTCATCTGGAGGAAAAATCTCCTTTGTACTGTGCCAGGTCATAGTAGAGGGCATTGGACATCGGTCAGGGCCTTAGGCCTCAGAACAGCCCTATCATACCATTTATTTGCACAATGTACGTGATGTAGATGAAGAAGCTAGGCAGATAGAGCACCTTCTTCCCTAGCACATTAGTTCCAAGGGTAAGGGGCATTGGCCCATGACCCACCTTGAGAAGCAGCTTCACGTAGAACAACAGTTGGCTGAGTATTGTCACACCTGCACCAAGGAAAGGACCTTCAGTAGTGAGGAGCCCATGCCCCCATTGTGCTGCTGATCCTGCAGGCTGAGGGCTGTGCCACAGGCCATGGGTGGCACAGGCATGCATGGGGGCAAGCTATGGACTGGGAGATTGGACCTCTGTCACCTACAAGCCTAAGACTGTTTGTTTGCTTTTAAATACAAGTAGATCTTGTAATGCCAGCACTCTGGGAGGCCTAGGTGGGCAGATTGCTTGAGCTCAGGAGTTTTAGACCACCCTGAGCTAGAGCAAGACCTCGCCTCTAAAAATAGCCAGGTGTTGTGGTGGGTGCTTGTAGTCTCTCTCAGCTACTCATGAGGCTGAGGTAAGAGAATCACTTGAGCCCAAGAGTTTGAGGTTACTCTGAGCTGTGACACCGTGGCACTGTGGGGATGTGTGTGTGTGTGAGAAAGTGAGACCCTGTCTCAAAAAATAAAAATAGATACAAGTATGGTGGTGCCTGTGGCTCACAGGAGTAGGGTGCCGGCACCATATGCCAGAGGTGGCAGGTTCAAACCTAGCCCTGGCCAAAAACTGCAAATAAATAAATAAATAAATAGATAGATAAACAAATAAATACAAGTAGAGAATTTATTTGGCCCAAATATGAGGGCTTCAACCTGGGAATATAGATTAAAATTTCCTTAATACAGCTCTCTGAATAGCATCAGTTACAAAAATAGGTTTTTTTGTGTGCGGTTTTTTTTTTTTTTTTTAAGAGACAGAATCTCACTTTATCACCCTTGGTAGAGTGCTATGGTGTAACAGCTCATAGCAACCTCCAACTCCTGGGCTTAGGTGATTCTCTTGCCTCAACCTTCTGAGTAGCCTGGGACTACAGGCACACACCACAATGCTTGGCTATTTTTTTGTTACAGTTTGGCCAGGACCAGGCTCAAACCTGCCACCCTCAGTATATGGGGCCAGTGCCTTACTCACTGATCCACAGGCATTACCCACAAAAATAGTTTGGGTTTTTTTTTCAGAAATAGGGTTTTAAAGGGAAAATGGGGGACAGTTCCTAAGATTTTTACCAAGAATTTACATTATGATGACAGAAATTATTGATTAGCTATACATTGTTCTTTGTATCACAAATTCCAGAAACATGAAGATAATGGAGCTTGTCTTTTTTTTTTTTTTTTTTTTTTTTGAGAAAGAGCTTCAAGCTTTCACCCTGGATAGACTGCCGTGTCATCACAGCTCACAGCAAGCTCCAATTCCAGGGCTCCAGCAAGTCTTTTGCCTCCGCCTCCCAAGTAGCTAGGACTACAGGTGCCCACCACAACGCCCGGCCATTTTTTGGTCACAGCCGTCGTTGTTTGGCAGGCCCAGGCTGGATTCAAACCCACCAGCTCAGGTGTATGTGGCTGGCGCTTTAGCCCGTTGAGCCACAGGCACCAAACCTGGATCTTGTTGTTTTATTTATCCAGTCTACAAATCTCTGCATTTTGTTCATTTTTTGGTGCATTCACAATTAATGTAATCATTGAATAGTTACATTTAGAGGTGTCATTTTAGTATTTGTTGTCAATGTCTCATGTCTTTTTTGTTTCTTTGTACCTTCTTTCCTGCCTTTTCTTGTGTGTTAAATATTTTTTAGTATACAATTTTAATTCTAAATTCTATGTTGATTTAAAAAAATTTTTTGAGGGTTAGTTGAATTGAGGGTTTTTGGGTTTATTTTTTGCTTTTGTAATTGCTGTAGTGTCGTACCCACAGCAGAAGAGAATGAAGAACTTGGACCCCACTTAGGCAAAAATCAACTGGTGATTTTATTACACCTGCACAGGGGACCGCTGCTATAAAAGGCAGGTGGCCCTGAAGTGAGAGGCACGTTATCTTTTATACCTTTTTGCCTAGCTGAACAAGCAAGTACAGAAGCTGAACATTGCGGTTAGCTCAGGGTGGGGTAACAGCTTGGGAAATATAGCTTGGGTAAATTTTCTGCCATTGTTTGCTCAGCGGGAACTTGGATAAGATCCTAAGAACTTGGGACTTTTCGTGCTTCCTTGTTCTGAAGCCCGTTCTTGGAATCTGCCCTGGGTGGGGGGAGCCTGGGATTTGTGGGCTCAGGGACGGCTTTTTCAAGGGCTGGGGGTTAGCTTGCTACATTCCCCACTGGTCTTAGTGGGGAATCAAACCCTTGATTCATCTGACTCATAGGGGACAGGTTGGTAGTGAGTATGCAGGATCATTAGTACTTTGTTGTAGGGAGAAGGAGGAGGAGTAGTCCTGCTATAACTGATAAGAGGGTCGTTAGCCATGGGGACCAATTAAATAAAGTTTCATACCAAGTTCCTTTGAGGGCTACTAAGTAATAGGGGGATGATGCTGTAGTGTGGGTAGAGTTTGTGAGGATACACCATTCTTGCCTTTGCAGGTTACTTAAAGTTAAGGTGGGTATAGAACCTCAAGTGCATATACTGCTGTTTTGCTGTAAGGCATTGGCTGAGGCGTTTAATATCTAAGTTGGGGAATGTCCAAGGGTGGCATTGGTAGCTACTCCTATGTAATATGGTGGGGGCCGGGTTAAGGCAGAACCAGCAATAACAGGGTAAGGACCTTCCCATCGTGGGGCTAATATTTCTGGGTTATGTTTTTTTCACTCATGCCCAGTCTCCAAGTTGGAGGTTGTTTAGCTGCTCTAGTGGTGGGGTACTGGCAGGCTCAGAGGTGATTGCTCAGATGCTGTCTTGGAGGTCTCAGCGTAGTTTCTGAAGGGCCTATAATGAACTTAAAAGTTTCTAGTTATGGATGGGGGCTAACAGTTCATTAGTTAAGGGGTATATTGGTTTCTATATGCAATTTAGTTAAGGTTTCCTTTGATATTCTATTAATTCTTTCTACTGGTTCTGAGCTCTGGGATTTATAGGCACAATGTAATTTTCAGGTAATTACATTGCTGGTTTCTATATGCAATTTAGTTAAGTTTTCCTTTAATGTTTTATTCATTCTTTCTACTTGTTCTGAGCTCTGGGGTTTATAGGCACAATGTAATTTTCAGGTAATTTTTAGAGTGGCCGCTAGGTTTTTAGAAACCTGGGCTATGAAGGTTAGGCCATTGTTGGACCCCAAGGTGAGAGGCAATCTGAATTGGGGGATAATGTCAGTGAGGTGTTTTGCCACTGTTAAGGCTGTCTCTTTTTTACACAGGAATGCTTTTGGCTATCCTGAAAAGGTATCTGCATCTTTAGTCCATTTGTGGAGATGAGGGATGTACAGATGCTTGGATATGAGTTGGTTGAGTTTGGAGGCTTCAAGGTGGGTTCCCTGGTGTAGCTGGTTAATAAATTGCTGTCCTAATGTTTTGGCAGGAAGGAGAAAGGGGTGGGCATATGTGCCAGTCCCGGGGGCCTGTCAGACAGTATAGGCATTTGCTCTCTTTGTCTGTTTCTGAGTAGACTGGCGAGGACAGTAGGAGATGGTCCAATAAGACTGGGAGGATGTGAAGGGGCCCCACTGGTCTTAGGGCAGTTACCTTGGGTGTTCGGTTGGCCAGTATGTTTCCTTTTGCCATGGGCGTGTCTGTCCTTTGGTGTCCGTGGCAATGGATGATGGTGAGGTGGTTTGGCAGCCAGATAGCTTCTAGTAGGGCAAGGATCTTTTCCTTGTTCCTGGCGTTCCAAGACAGGTTCTGGATGAGGCCAGTCAGTGAGTGCAGCTGGAAGTGGTCTGTGGTTCAGACACAATCCAGCAGGGGATTCAGGATGTACTCCTGCTCCAGGGCCAAGTGGCTCAGCACACCGGCCAGCTGTGGGGACAAACCTGCGATTGCCTGCTGTGATGTTCTGCAGTGCCCCTGCTGCTGCCTCTCTCATGTGGCGGTTGAGTTCACAGCGCTGCAATAGCCGGTTGTACAGACCCACAATCTGGGGGCTCCACAGCCACTCCAGGCCCTTGGGGTCCTTCGACACCTCCGCGAAACGTCGACTGTCAGCGGCAGTTCTTGCATCTACCAGAAAGTCCACAGGCCAGCCCCTTACTCATAAGGTTATCATGGGCTCCTGGGGGCCTAGGGAGAAGGAGCCCCAACTCCCTCAGTCGATATCTTCTTCAACTAAGACCTTGGCAGGTGCCGGTGTCTGTCTCTAACTGCCCTCCGTGGGCATTTATTTTTCCAGTGTCCCAGTTCATTGCAATAGGTGTACAGGTTGGGTTTTATGGGGAGCCTAGAACCCGTATGAGGAGCCTCTTGGGTCCAGGAGTGCTCCTATAGAACAGTGATAACAACCTTAGCCATTCGTTTGGTGGTGGCCATGTTCATGGGTTCCTGGTTATTAAAACCCGCAGGGCTACTTTCACCAACTCACTGAGATCTTTTCCTTCAAAACCCTCAAGCTTCTGTAGCTTCCTTCCAATATCGAGGGCCAACTGAGGAACATAGGCTACATTTATAGCTCACTTATTTTCTGGGGCCTCTAGATCAATAGGAGTATAAATCCTATAGGCTTCCAGCAGCCATTCAGAAAAGCCGCAGGGCTTTCCGTGTCTCCCTGAATGATCTCACTAACCTTAGGCAAATTAGTAGGCTTTTTAGCAGCTGTCCGGAGACCTTGCTTTAGAATCTGGTGGTACCGAATAGAGCTTCCCTACCTTCTTCAGAGTTAGGGTCCCATGGAGGTCACTTGCTCAGGAATTGAGCTCCCAACAGGGTGGCGTTGGTGCTAGGGTGTCCGTCTGGTCCCAGAATAGCTTTCCTGGATGCCCTCAGGATATGCTTGAGTTCCTTGGATGTGAATAAGACCTGGAGGAGCTGTTGGCAGTCATCCCAGGTGGGTGAAAAAGATAGTTTCAAGGAGAGAAATTAGCCCCTGTGGTTTTTCTGAAAATGGAGGGTTCTGGGTTTTCCAATTATACAGGTAACTGGTGGAAAAAGGACATTTACCATAAAAGGCTGTCCTCCCAGTACAGTGGTGGGGGCTAGTTGGCATAGGGACAAAAGAGGAGCTGCCAGAGGTGACCCCACCCTTGGGGGATTCGGGGCAGAGGTGGAATCAAGGCTCAATGGTTGGTATGTAGTCCCTCCTCAGGTCTGTGAGGGACCACATGGGGGCTCCCCCCGCAGTCTTCTGGACCCGCGGTGCTGGGGGAACTGAAGGTGCCAGTACATCCAGGTGGTGGTTGTACAGAAAGGATGGAATTGGAGGGGTGGGTCTAAGATAGAGTCCTCAGGAGGAGGAGGTAATATGGGGGTATTGGTCTTGTGCCTCTCCAACTGGGGGATCTGTCTTGGGAGCCTTAGGATGGCACCCCTGGGATGGACCTGATGGAGAGGCAAAAAGGACATGGGAAGGGGTTAAATGACTGCCACACTTCCGCATATAAGCTGGGCCTTCGGAAGCAATGTTGATCCACACATCGATGTGGGGGATCTGGTCCAGGTGGCCAGGGTGGTCGTAAATGATTGTCCTAATGTTGGAGAGAAGGAGGAGGTTAAAAGACCCAGTGGAGGAGCCATCCCATCCTGAAAGCTGGCCAATCTGATTCACAGAGGGTACATAAAGTGCCTGGTTTCACTTTCCCTCTGTATCCCTTGGTGCAGCGGCTGAAATCAGAAAAATTATTGAGAAGACATTCTAAAAAGGTAAGCAGGGTGGGTGAACCCTGTTCCATGGAGAACAAATTACGATGCCAACACTTGACAGACAAGGACAGACAAAAAAACAATGAAACAGGAGACTGACAGCCTGAGGAGACAGGGAGACGTCTCTCCTCTGTCCCTGGGAACCAACTTTCAGCGGCATCCAGCCAGTCTAGTTTCCCCAAATTCTCTAGAGATCCAGACAGACTTATCCGAGGTGCCACAGTCAAATCACCAGAATGGAAAATTTGGCAACCTGTGCCCCAAATCCACGCATTCCCAGGGCCCCAGGGCAGAGGAACATCTCTCCAAGGCCTTCCCCTGGAGCCGTTGGCCAGTGGTAGGCTCAGGCAGGGGTCCGAGGGCGATAATCTCACTGGGGCCTCCAGAGAATGTCGTACCCACAGCAGATGAGAATGAAGAACTCGGACCCTACTTAGGCAAAAATCAACTGGTGATTTTATTACACCTGTGTAGGGGATTGCTGCTATTAAAGGCAGGCGGCCCTGAAGTGAGAGGCAGATTGTCTTTTATACTTTCTTGCCTAGCTGAGCAAGCAAGTACAGAAGCGCGGAACTTTGTGGTTAGCTCAGGGTGGGGTTACAGGTTGGGAAACGTAGCTTGGGTTAAGTTTCCCCAAGCTATAGCAAACCATTGTTTGCTCACTGGGAACTTGGGTAAGATCCCAAGAACTTGGGACTTTTCATGCTTCCTTGTTCTGAGGCCTGTTCTTGGAATCTACCCCGAGGGGGGTTGGGGAGGTGGTCTGGGACTTGTGGGCTCAGGGAAGGCTTCTTTTTCAAGGGCTGGGGGTTAGCTTGCTGTAGTAGGAATTACTATGTATATTTGTAAGTATCACAGTTTACTTCAGTTTAATGCTGACTTAATTCTGGTCAATACAAACTTTATTTCAATGTAGCTTAATTTTCTCTACCTTCCTTTTTACCAATATCATGTGTGTTACAAATATATTATGCTGCTACCTTCTGACCTTCCTTGTTTCTGATGAAATTATACCTGTTAATTGTGCTACTGCTGTCTTGCATGTGATAAGTCATTTTTCTCTTGGTCATTGGACTTTGGATATTTGACTATCATGCATCTAAATGTAATCTTTGTGTTTATCCTGCATGGGATTCATCAAGATTCTTGGGTGTGTGGGGTAAATTTTTATCATCAAATATGGGGTATTTTTGCCCATTATTTCTTCAAATATATATATATGTGTGTGTGTGTATATATATATATATATATATTTTTTTTTTTTTTTTTTTTTGAGACAGAGTCTCAAGCTGTCACCCTGGGTAGAGTGCCATGGCATCACAGCTCACAGCAACCTCCTACTCCTGGGCCCAAGTGATTCTCTTGCCTTAGCCTCCCAAGTAGCTGGGACTATAGGCGTCCAGCTATTTTTTGGCCCAGGCTGGATTTGAACCTGCCAGCTCTGGTATATGTGGCTGGTGTCCTAGCTGCCTGAGCTACAGGAGCCGAGCAATTTCAGATATTTTTTTTTCCTAGTTTTTTCTCTCCTTCCTTCCAGGACTGTTATCATAAGTATGTTTGTATACTTAACATATTCCACATGGCCTCTGAGTCTGTGTTCGTTTTCTCTCTGTTCTTTGAAATAATTTCTATTGGTTTATCTTTAATAGAGCAGAATACAGTTTTGCCAACAAAGCAAAATAGATAAATGAGATTATTAAAAACCTTCCGTACAGAAAAACAGACAATCAACAGAGTGAAGTGACAACCTACAAAATGTGAGAAAATATATTTGCAAACAATACATCTGATAAAGAGTTCACATACAAAATATATTAGGAACTTTTTTGGGGGGGGGGGGAACTACAGGCGCCTGCCACAACGCCTGGCCATTTTTTTTTTGGTTGCAGCCTTCATTATTGTTTGGCAGGCCCGGGCTGGATTCGAACCCGCTAGCTCAGGTGTACGTGACTGGTGCCTTAGCCCATTGAGCCACAGGCGCCGAGCCTAATTTTTCTATTTTTTGTAAGGGTGACACCTTGAGGCTCTGTCAGCTCTGTCTCAATAAAAAAAAAAAAAATATAATCAGTAGAATATGGTTTCTTGTACCCTCAATTAATCCCCAACAATAAAAATAAATAAATAAAAATTTTTTTAAATTAAAAAAAAAACCTGTTTAAAAAAAAAAAAAAAAAGACATGGCGCTTTTAGCTCAGTGGCTAGAGCACCAGCCACATACACCAGAGCTAGTGGGTTCAAATCCAGCCCAGGCCTTTCAAACAAGGACAACTACAACAAAAAAAAATAGCCATGCGCTGTGGCAGGCACCTGTGGTCCCAGCTACTTGGGAGCCTGAGGCAAGAGAATCACTTAAGCCCAAGAGTTTGAGGTTGCTGTGAGCTGTGATGCCATAGCACTCTACCGAGGGCAATGTAGTGAGACTCTGAGTCAAAAAAAAAAAAAAGTCAAAAGATAACTGTTGGTGGCTCAGCACCTGTGGCTCAAGCAGCTAACGCACCGGCCACATACACCTGAGCTGGTGGGTTTGAATCCAGCCTGGGCCCACCAAACAACAACAACAGCTGCAACCAAAAAAATTGTCGGGAGTTGTGGCAGGCACCTGTAATCCCAGCTACTTGGGAGGCAGAGGTAGGATAATCACTTGAGCCCAGGAATTGGAGGTTGCTGTGAGCTGTGATGCCACAGCACTCTATCCCGTGCAATAGCTTGAGGCTCTGTCTCAAAAAAAAAAAAAGATAAACTGTTGGCAAAGACATGGAGAAAAGGGAATCTTTACACACTCTTAATTGGAATGTAAATTAGACAACATATTAGGCGGCACCTGTGGCTCAAAGGAGTAGGGTGCTGGCCCCATATATCAGAGGTGGCAGTTCAAACCTGACCCCAACCAAAAACTGCAAAATAAATAAATAAAAATAAATTAGTCAATATACAAAACAATATGGAGATTCCTAAAAAAATAACAAATAAAGAACTACTATGTGATCTAGCAATCCCATTATTGGGTATATATCCAGAAGAAATGAAATCACTCTGTCAAAGAGGTACCTGCACTCCTATGTTTATCACAGCATTATTCATGTAGCCAGTTTATGGGATCAGCCTAAGTGTTCACCAGTGGATGGATGGATAAAGAAAACATATGTATCTACACACATATACACAGTGGAATACAGTTCAGCCATAAAAAGAAGGAAATCCTATCATTTGCAACAACATGTATAAACCTCTGGAGGACGTTATGTTTTATTTTGGTTTTTTGCAGTTTTTGGCCTGGGCTGGGTTTTTTTTTTTTTTGAGACAGAGCCTCAAGCTGTCACCCTAGATAATAGAGTGCTGTGGCATCACAGCTCACAGCAGCCTCCAATTCTGGGCTCAAGCGAGTCTCCTGCCTCTGACTCCCAAGTAACTGGGACTACAGGTGCCTGCAACAACGCCCGGCCATTTTTTTTTTTTTTTTTTAGTTGCAGCCACCATTGTTGTTTGGCAGGCCTGGGCTGGATTTGAACCCGCCAGCTCAGGTGTACATAGCTGGCGCCTTAGCCCATTGAGCCACAGACGCCGCCACCAGGGCCAGGTTTGAACACGCCACCTCTAGTGTATGGGGCCGGTGCCCTACTCACTGAGCCACAGGCACTGCCCGGTGGAGGACATTATGTTAAGTGAAATAGTCCAGGCACAGAAAGAGATATACTGTGTGATCTCCCAAAGTGAGAGAGCAGAATGGTGGTTATAAGGAACTGGGTGGTTGCAGGGAAGGTTGAAAAGATGGTGGTCAAAGGATATAGAAGTTTAGTTAAATAGGAGTAAATTCAGGAGCTCTATTGTAAAATGTGACTATAGTTCATATATTCTTAAAAAATGCTAAGAGAGTTGCTATGAAGTATTCTTAGCACAAAAATGATATAAATGCATCTTTTATTAGCTAGATTTAGTCATTCCACAATTGTATATACTTCAGAACATCAGGTTGTATACGGTAAATATGAATAATTATATCTGTCAATTAAAAATATTTATCTAAAATCTTAGCTGATTCTTTCTGCTATCATAAACCTGCAATGGAGTCTCGCTAGTGAATCTTATTTTTATGATTATACTATTTACCTCTAGAATTTCCAATTGGCTCTTTGATATGGTTTCTGTTTCTCACTGAAATTCCCTATTGAGTCACTGTGATCCTTAAGTCTTTGAGCATATCTATAATAGCTACTTTTTTCGTCTTGGCTATATCCATTATCTTTGTCAGTTTCTACTCACTATTCTAAGATCCATGCTTTCCTATTTCTTTTTTGTTTTGTTTTGTTTTTGAGACAGAGCCTCAAGCTGTCACCCTATATAGAGTGCTGTGGCATCACAGCTCACAGCAACCTCCAATTCCTGGGCTCAAGCGATTCTCTTGCCTCTGCCTCCCAAGTAGCTGGGACTGCAGGCACCCACCACAACGCCCCGGCCATTTTTTGGTTGCAGGTGTCATTGTTGTTTGGCGGGCCTGGGCTGGATTCGAACCTGCCAGCTCAGGTGTACATGGCTGGCACCTTAACCCATTGAGCCACGGGCACTGAGCCTCCTATTTCTTTATACATCTAGTAATTTTTGGTCACTGACTCCCTGTCTTAACCCGAAGCTCTGGCAGTTTTCAACAATAAACATTTCCTAATTATTTTCTGCGTTCAGTCCATTTCCAGTACGGTGGAATGGTGTTGTTTGACAATCTTGTTCAGGTTTATACTTGTCTTTTGTGGAGAAAAATTACCAACCTTTTCAAGTTACCATAACTGGAAGTCTTTTTCTATGTCTGTTTATTCAACCTTAATATTCATATCTTCTGTATCCATGTTTACTTTTCCCTTAATTGCTCTATCAAAGACTGAGAGTGATATTTTGGTTTCCTACAGTTGTGTTTTTATCAATTAACCTTTTTTTTGTTGTTGCAGTTTGGCCAGGGGTCAGGTTCAAACCCGCCACCCTCGGCATATGGGGCCGGTGCCTACTCACTGAGCCACAGGCGCCGCTCTCAATTAACCTTTTATTTTAAACAGTTTTGCATTGTATATTTGTGTTCTATTGAGATAATGCATATTGTACCTTTTGGTCAATATAAAATGTATCACTTTGTCCACAGACAAGTATTAAATACTACTATTCTTATATTTTCTCTCATGCTGGATGTTTGTTTGGATTTCTCTGGTGTCATTTTAGGTGGGACTTAAATAATAGTGACACCAAGACTTCATTACTGTCAGTGGTTCTCAAGGCCACCCCTAGTTTTGGTGATTCACTAGAAAGACTCAGCGTATACTTGTGCTCATAGCTAAGATTTGTTACAGTAAAAGATACAAAGCAAAATTAGCAAAGTAATAAGGTGTGTGGGGCAAAGCCCAGAGGAAACCAGTTGCAAGTTTTCAAGAGACCTTTCCAAGTACAGTTACACAGGATTTGCATAATTCCTCTAGAACAGCAGTTCTCAACCTATGGGTTGCAACCCACAGGAACTATATTAAAGGGCCACGGCATTAGGACGGTTGAGAAACACTGCTCTAGAAACAAAGGAAGCTCATTAGAGAATTTGGCCAGAATTTCTATTGAGGGTTGGTCATGTTGTCAACCTCTGCCTAGCAAATGCTGAAATTCCAGACTTCCTTAAGGAAAGCCGGTGTCCAGCATTAACCACGGTGTTTGCACAAACAATCTAGACACAGTAAACCACCTTCATAAATTAGGGAACAATGGAAACCCTTCTGAAATCCAAATTTCTAGATGCCAGTCTAGGGCCAACCTTGCAAGCAGATCTTTCTAAGAATAGCAGTCTCAGGCCTGCTATATTAATTCTTTTCTGCACTTTATCTTTATCTTTTTATTATTATTATTATCATCATAAATTACACTATTGCTGTTTCATGTGTAAGTATAATGACCTAAATTGTTTGTTGACTTTTCAACAATCAGGGGTTTAAACCCCAAATGATTTTAAAATATTTTTCTCTTTGTTTGGTAGTTATTTGATTTCATTTGTATATCAAATAAGTATACAATATGCAATGGGATCAATATAATGGAATCACCCTTTATACTTTTAGTTTTGGTTTCAAAAATTTTTTATTTCTCTAAATCTAAAATAAAGTGTGTGCTTATTTTAAACTCTAATAGTCAATAATATTGTACTTTCTATGGTCTAAATTGCATGCGTGGGCTTGGCGCCTGTGGCTCAAGCAGCTAAGGTGTCAGCCACATCCACCTGAGCTATTGAATCTAACCCGGGGCTGGCAAACAATAATGACGGCTGCAGCCAAAAAATAGCCAGACGTTGTGGCAGGCGTCTGTAGTCCCAGCTACTTGGGAGGCGGAGGCAGGAGACTCTCTGGAGCCCAGGAGTTGGAGGTTGCTGTGAGCTGTGATGCCACAGCCTCTACCCAGGGCGACAGCTTGAGGCTCTGTCTCAAAAAATAAATGAATAAATAAAAATAAGTTGCATGCTTGAATAGTGTTATATTTGATAATTTTCCATCTCCCAAATATCATAATGCCTTTGTTCTTTTCTCAGCACGATTACGCGGTGTTCATGATGGTTTGTTCACTGGACAAATAGATGCTGTGGATACTCTTAATGCTACTTATAGAGTAACTTTTGACAGGACTGGGCTTGGAACCCATACTATCCCTGACTATGAAGTTCTTGTAAGTAGTATTTCATAATACATTTATGTTTTATGCTTATGAAATATATTGTGTAGGGCTTTCTAATAAATTCTGTTTTATGATAGAATTATAGTTTCAGCTCACAGAGGAAGAGGTCCTTAGGAATTCGCAGCCCTGACTACTAAACTTTGGAGCAAAATTATACTTAACAACTTTCATTTTTCAGAAGCTGGGATCCTTTTTTTTTTTTTTTTGAGACAGAGCCTCAAGCTGTCACCCTGGATAGAGTGCTGTAGCATCACAGCTCACAGCAACCTCCAATTCCTGGGCTTGAGCAAGTCTCCTGCCTCCGCCTCCCAAGTAGCTGGGACTACAGGCGCCTCCCATAATGCCCGGCCATTTTTTGGTTGCAGCCGTCATTGTTGTTTGGCGGGCCTGGGCTGGCTGCGAACCTGCCAGCTCAGGTGTACGTGGCTGGCGCCTTAGCCTGTTGAGCCACAGGCGCCGAGCCAGGGATCCTTTTATTGTACTGTACCGACACAGCACTTTGGTGTGACAGAGCTGATCACTCCTGACTGCATAAACTTGGGGAAGAAGCTATCTAACATTTTCATTCCAACTGTTAGGTTAAAATATATTTCTCTTAAAAAAAAAAAACAATAAAATGTATTTCTCTTGCAGAATTATCTTAGAAGTATGAAGTAACATACTTTAAAATGTATTCTCTTATTTTAGCCTCAGTGGTATGCAGTGTGAGTATTAATTGCTTTCACCTTTTGCATAATGAAACGGAGACAAGTAGTTTATTTAAGGCAGGCTGGGACTAGAATCCAGATCTTTTGGATTTCTAGTATATTCTATTAAACTGCTAGACCATCTTTCCATCATTATGCTTTATCTAGCAATGTCATGGAAATTATACACCTTTCTAAAAAGTTAATATAATTTTGAGAACTAATATACTGATGAAGTCCTTTAAAAATAAGTAATGAGGCTCAGCGCCTATGGCTCAATGGGCTAAGGTGCCAGCCATTTACACCAGAGCTGGCGGGTTCGAATCCAGCCCGGGCCCACCAAACAACAATGACGGTTGCAAGCAAAAAATGGCCAGGCATTGTGGCGGGTGCCTGTAGTCCCAGCTACTTGGGAAGTGGAGGCAGGAGACTCGCTTGAGCCCAGGAATTGGAGGTTGCTGTGAGCTGTGATGCCACATCACTCTCTCCAGGGTGCCAGCTTGAGGCTCTATCTCAAAAAAAATAAAATAAAATAAAAATAAGTAATGAACTTCTATAACAAATGATATTCCCTTTTTCAAAAAAATAAAAAGGTTTCCTCCAAGCATTATAGAAATTAAATTGTTGCCTTTTTTCTTTTTTTCCTTTCTTTCATTTTTATTTTTTAAAGACAGTTTCACTTTGTCACCCTCCATAGAGTGCTGTATCATCACAGCTCACAACAGCCTCCAACTCTTTTTTTTTTTTGAGACAGAGCCTCAAGCTGTCACCCTGCATAGCCCATTGAGCCATAGGCGCCGAGCCAACCTCAAACTCTTGTGCCCAAGCAATTCTCTTGTCTCAGCCTCCCGAGTGGCTGGGACTATAGGTGACTGCTATAATGCCCAGCTATTTTTAGAGATGAGGTCTCACTATGGCTCATGCTGGTCTTGAACCCATGAGCTCAGGCAGTCCACCAACCTCAGCCTCCCAAGTGTTAGGATTATAGACGTGAGCCACCACGCCTGGCCCTTTCTTTCATTTCTTTTATTATAAACCTGACCTATAATTAAAAATTTTAAGTTTCTTTATCTCTTTAGTGCAAAAATAAAATAATACTTGATACTTGATTATGATGAAGAATGTTTCTTTTCTGCTATTTGCCTTTTAAAAACTATGACTATTATGTTGTTTTTTTTTTAAATCAAGTATCTCTCATACAGAAGAGAAACGGGGGAGAAAGATGATTTGGACTAATTATAGTCAAAGTATGCCACCCTTAAATTTTTATGTTAAGGGCCAAAATCTTTATACCTCCCCTTTTAAAAAAGGAAAATTGTGGCTCAGCGCCTGTGGCTCAACGAGCTAAGGCGCCAGCCATGTACACCTGTGCTGGCAGGTTCAAATCCAACCCGGGCCCAACAAACACCAATGACGACTGCAACCAAAAATGGCTGGGCGTTGTGGCAAGCACCTGTAGTCCCAGCTACTTGCGAGGCGGAGGCAGGAGACTCGCTTGCGCCCAGGAATTGGAAGTTGCTGTGAGCTGTCATGCCATGGCACTCTATCCAGGGTGATAGCTTGAGGCTCTGTCTCAAAAAAAAAAAAAAAAAAAAGGAAAATTGGTTTTTGTTTATTTATTTATTTATTTATTTATTGGAGACAGGGTCTCACTTTGTTGCCCTCAGTAGAGTGCTGTGGCGTCACATAACCTCCAACTCCCCGGCCTAGGCGATTCTCTTGCCTCAGCCTCCTGAGTAGCTGGGACTACAGGCTCCTGCCACAACACCTGGCTATTTTTTATTCTTGTTGCAGTTTGGCCAGGGCCAGGTCTGAACCGCCACCCTTGGTGTATGGGGCTAGCGCCCCACTCACTGAGCCACAGATGCCGCCAATAAGATCATACAAATATTTCTTTATGGCTAAATAAGAGTTGACTTCATTTTTATTTATTTTTTTATGAGATAGAGTCTCACTATGTCGCCCTTAGTAGAGTGCTATTGCTTCACAGCTCACAGCAACCTCAAACTCTTGGGCTTAAGTGATTCTCTTGCCTCAGCCTCCCAAGTAGCTGGGACTACAGGCGCCCACCACAATGCCTAGCTATTTTTTTGTTGCAATTGTCATTGTTGTTTAGCTGGCATGGGCCACCAAACCCACTAAGAGTTGACTTTAATTATAGTATGATATATTTAGATACCCTATTTGTAGATAGGCAAAGATGACCATAGAATACTTAATTTTTTTAGTTTTTTGCTTGTTTGTTTGTTTGAGACAAAGTCTCAAGCTTTGCCCTGGGTAGAGTGCTGTGGCATCACAGCTCACAGCAACCTTAAACTCTTGCTTAAGTGATTTTCTTGCCTCAGCCTCCCAGGTAGCTGGGACTACAGATGCCCACCACCATTCTGTTTTTTGTGTTTGTTAATTTTGTGTTTGTTGCAGTTGTTGTTTTAGCTGGCCGGGCAGGGTTCAAACCAGCCACCTTTGGTGTATGTGGCTGGTGCCCTACCCACTGAGCTATGGGCACTGCCCAGAATACTTTATTTTAATATTTGATTATCTGAGCTGTTTTAAGCCTTTGACCTCTTTTTCCCTTAAGCCTTCTCTTCTATGAGTTCAAGCTGATTTAAGTTCTAGCTTTTAATCTATGTAGAATAATATAATCTACCATAAATCATATGAGTGAATATATATCTCAAGCTGAAATTTAATGCTTACATGATTGGTAAATTTCTTTATGTTTTATGGATTATTTTGTTTTCCCAGAGTAATGAACCTCATGAGACAATGCCAATTGCTGCCTTTGGACAAAAACAGCGGCCTTCTCGATTTTTTATGACCCCCCCACGGTTACATTATACTCCTCCTCTCCAGTCACCGATTACGGTAAGTAATATTTTAGTAATAATAATTTAATTGACTATTATGAATGTAAACTATGTGCCCATGAAATACATATCTATATAGCAGCTTTAGGAGATATGTACACGATTGTGGGTTTTAAAATATTAAATAGGGCTGAGTGCAGTGGCTCACGCCTGTAATCCTAGCACTTAGGGAGGCTGAGGCAGGTGGAGTGCCTGAGTTCACAGGTTAGAGACCAGCCTGAGTAAGAGTGAGACCTTGTCTCTAAAAATAGCTGGGCAAGAAAATCGTTTAAGCCCAGGAGTTTGAGGTTCCTATGAGCTATGACACAAGGGCATTCTACTGAGGGTGGCAAAGTGAGACTCTGTCTTAAAAGAAAAAATTAAATTAAATAATATATAGTTGCTTCAACTCCAGAGTTGACTATAATGAATGTAAACTATGTTCCTATAAAATACACATCTATTACATCAACTTTGGGATATATGCATATTATTCTGAGTTTAAAAATATTAAATAAAATAATATATAGTTGCTTCAAATCCAGAAATATTTTCCTTTTATTGGACTTTAATATAATATTAATTGTAATAGAGTTTTATCTTTATCAAAAAGTAAGATATTTCCAGCTCGGTGCCTGTGGCTCAACAGGCTAAGGCACCAGCCAAGTACACATGAGCTGGCAGGTTCGAATCCAGCCCGGGCCTGCCAAACAACAATGACAGCTGCAACCAAAAAAAAAAATGGCCAGGCGATGTGGCAGGCGCCTGTAGTCCCAGCTACTTGGGAGGTGAAGGCAGGAGACTCGCTTGAGCCCAGGAATTGGAGGTTGCTGTGAGCTGTGATGCTACAGCGCTCTATCCAGGGTGACAGCTTGAGGCTCTGTCTGAAAAAAAAAAAAGTAAGGTATTTCCTTTTGAACAGTAATTAATGGTTCCCTTTTATTCCCATAGGATAATGATCCTTTATTAGGACAATCACCTTGGAGAAGTAAAATTTCTGGCTCTGACACTGAAACATTAGGTGGTTTTCCAGTAGAATTTCTTATACAAGTGGTAAGTATTGTTTTGTATATTATTTTAGCTATTTGTCTTTTGTATTATTAAAGTTGAATATTTTTCTAGGGCCAAATTTTTTTTTAGTTCACATCAACCTCCAACTCTTGGACTTAAGTGACTCCCTTGCCTCAGCCTCCCAAGTAGCTGGGACTACCGGCGCCCGAGAAAACACCCAGCTATTTTTTGTTGCAATTGTCATTGCTGTTTAGCAGGCCCAGGTGGGTTCAAACCTGCCATCCTCGGTGTATGTGACCAATGCCATAACCGTTATGCTATGGGTGCTGAGCCAGGGCCAAATATTTTTATATATTCTTTTATAATTATATAGATTTTGGAAACTGCTTTTCAAGCTTTTTCAAAGCTTGAAAATAAAAGTTATAAAGGCAGAAAAAGACTTAGAAGTCTCTCTTTTGGAACTTTTCTTGGATTTGGAGTTTTGGAGGTTTTTTTGGAGACAGAGTCTTGTTCTGTTTTCCTAGGTAGAGTGCAGTGGTGTCATCATAGCTCACTACAAAAACACCAGAGCTGAAGCAAACTGCTTGAGTCACTCTCCTGAGTAGCCGGGACTACAAACAAGTAGCTGGTACTACAGGTACATGCCACATGCCCAGCTAATTTTTCTGTTTTTAGTAGAGATGGGGTCTTGCTCTTGTATCTCTTGTATAGGCTGATTTTGAACTCCAGAGTTTAAGCAGTCCTCCTACCTTGGCCTCCCAGGGTAAGCCACCATGCCTGGCCCCAGTTTTGGTTCTTAATCTGCTATTTTAAAAACTAAGACATTTGCCGGGCACGGTGGCTTGCACCTGTAATCCTAGCTTTCTGGAAGGCCAAAGCCAGTGGATTGCTTAAGCCCATGAGTTCGAGACCATCCTGAGCAAAAAATGAGACACCATCTCTACTAAAAACAGAAA
This sequence comes from Arctocebus calabarensis, assembly GCA_963573935.1. Classification (NCBI taxonomy): domain Eukaryota; kingdom Metazoa; phylum Chordata; class Mammalia; order Primates; family Lorisidae; genus Arctocebus; species Arctocebus calabarensis. The sequence continues at coordinate 1,541 of CAUYON010136832.1, read as the reverse complement.
AACTGAGGCAAGAGGATCACTTGAGCCCAAGAGTTGGAAGCTGCTATGAGCTATGACACCATGGCACTCTACCCAGGGTGACAGCTTGAAACTCTGTCTCAAAAAAAAAAAAACAAAACTCAGACATTTTAGCATTATACACTGTGAAATTCTAAATTGTTATCTGTTAATAACTTTTGGTTAAGTATAAAGGCTTTTTAAAATAACTTCTATATATCCTGTTACTATCATTTAACCCAACAGTTATGATGTTTTGGCTAGCCAAATGGTTTAGGGGAAATTTCATTTCTTTTCAGAGACTAGAAACAGCTAAGAACTTGCTAAGTACTTAGTGATTAGGCACTAAGAAATCTAAGTCTAAATTGAAATAAGTGTAGACATATTATATAGAAAAATTTTCCTGAGTAGCCTCTTAAAAATATAATGAGTAGTTTGAAAATTAGACTAGATATGTTTTTTAGTTTGAATCATAGTCTATAATGTTTTATTTCTTTTGCCTTTTTTGAAAGTACAAACAAGGGCCAGGCATGGTGGCTCATGACTGTAAACCCAGCACTCTGGGTGGCCCAGGTGAGTGGATCACTTGAGTTCATGAGTTTGAGACCAGCCTGAGCAAGATCGAGACCCCGTCTCTAGAAATAGCCGAGCATTGTGGCAGGTATGGGAGGCTGAGGCAATAGGATCACTTGAGCCCAAGAGTTTGAGGTTGCTGTAAGCTATGATGACGCAGCACTCTACCTGAGCAAGAAAGTGAGACTCTGCCCCCCCCCCCCACAAAAACCAAAACAAAACATGCACACTACATTGGCTTGGGATAGATATGATCTTTATAAATAAAAATGTTTATAGCATAATTCATTAAGATAGTCACAACATTTTCCTTTTGCAGGTGATGTTATTTTGAGGAAAACCTTGTCATTTGTGTGTGATAGCATTCTGTATTCTTCAATTATACATTGCTAATTATTCTTGTGATATAAAATTTACCATGGCTTTTGGCTTCCAAATGTAGATAGGTTTAGTATCTAAACTTAATTTGAGTATATTCTCACTCACTATTTTTTAAATATTTCTTACTTTCCTTTTCTTCTTATGTTCTCATTAATGCATAAGTTATACCTTTTGTCTCACAGTCCTTGGATGGTCTGTGCTTTTCTTTCAGTCTTTGTTCTCTCTTTTTTTATTTTTTTCAGTTTTGCAGGTTTATGTTAATATATTCTTAAGCTCCAAGATTATTTTCTCAGGCTCGGCACCTGTGGCTCAACGGGCTAGGGCGCCAGCCACGTACACCTGAGCTGGCGGGTTCGAATCCAGCCTGGGTCCACCAAACAATGACGGCTGCAACCAAAAAATGGCCAGGTGTTGTGGCAGGCGCCTGTAGTCCCAGCTACTTGGGAGGTGGAGGCAGGAGACTCGCTTGAGCCCAGGAACTGGAGGTTGCTGTGAGCTGTGATGCCATAGTACTCTATCCAGGGTGACAGCTTGAGGCTCTGTCTCAAAAAAAAAGATTCTTTTTTCAGCCACATCCAGTCTGCTAATAA
>CAUYON010136827.1:0-58657 GCA_963573935.1 Arctocebus calabarensis | reverse complement strand
AAATGGCTGGGGGCTGTGGCTGGTGCCTGTAGTCTCAGCTATTTGGGAGGCGGAGGCAGGAGACTCACTTGAGCCCAGGAATTGGAGGTTGCTGTGAGCTGTGATGCCACAGCACTCTATCCAGGGTGACAGCTTGAGGCTCTGTCTCAAAAAAAAAAAAGATACTGCCTATCACAACCAATGATATTTGGATCAGAAAACCACGAACAAAATGGAGATGGTCCCTGTGGAGACTCAATGCTACATAACAGAATAGCAGGGCAAGTGAAGTTCCAGGAGAAATGCTGACATCATTTCTTGTCTCACAGTAAAGCTAAAAACCAAGGAACAATGTTGAATGAAGAAGGTCAGCAACCAGAAACTACCACCAGTCTACAATTCACAGTCCTCTGACCAAACCACAGTGACACCTTGCTTCTTGAAAATGTGGGGAAGATGAACAGCTAGGACAATACACACACACATATAGGGAGATAGACACACACGCACACACACACATGCACACACACAGGGACATAGACACACACACACCCGCACACATGGACTATAGGAGAGCATTCAAAGGAGAGATTGTAGGATTGTGGGACTAGAAAGAAATGACAGAGTAAATTTAAAGCAACTCATAGATGAAAGCCACATTAGAATAATATATTAATAAAACCGAATCAACTTAACAGCATAGTCCAGGATACGGTTGGCAGCTCATGAAATAAAATGAGAAAGATCAAAGTACTCTCAATTCCATTAAAGAGAAGATATGAAAGAAAGGTACAAAATAGATACATACAATAACTTGTATCCCTAAAGAAAATTACAGAAGAAATCAGGGGATCAATCAATTAAAAACTGATGGATAGTAAGTTAATGTTAATTATTGTCACCCCACGCTAGTATATAACACTCAAACTTATTCTTCCCATCTAACTGTCATTTTGATTCCTTAGACAAATCTCTCCCTCTCTTTTTCTTCCCCTTCCTAACCACTCTCATTCTGTGTTCTTTTTACCTCTGTGAGATCAACTGTTTAACTTCCACACACGAGTGAGAACATGTGGTGTTGAATGTTCTGCTCCTGGCTGATTCCACTTAATGTAATGACCTCCAGTTCCAACCATGTTGCCATGAATGACATTATTCCATTCTTTTCTAATGGCTGACTAGCATCCCATTGTGTCTGGGTACCACTTTGTCCTAATCCATTCATCTGTTTGTTATTGGACAGGTAAGTGGACCCCATACATCAGCTGTTGTGAATAGTGCTGCAGTAAACCTGGCAAATATCTCCTCAATGTACAGGTTTCCTTTCTTTTGGATAAATGTCCAGTTGTCAGATTGCTGGATCATATGGTAGTTCTGTTTACAGGTTTTTAGGTGCAGCCACACTGTTCTCCATAGTGGCTATATTAGTTTACATCCCACAAAAAGTATGTAAGAGTTCCCTTTTTCCTCATCCTCACCAGCATTTGTTATTTTTTTGTCTTATTGTTAATAGCTATCTGAATCGGGATCATAGCTCATTGTGGTTTTAGTTTGCATTTTTGACAAATAAGCGATACTGACCATTTTTGTCATATATTTGTCTAATATTTATATGCCCTCTTTTAAGAAACTTCTGCTCAGAGCATTTGCCCAATTTTTTAATCAGATTGTTTATTTCATGTTGAGATGTTGGAGTTCTTTATGTGTTGAGGATCTCATGGACCCTAACCTGGGCTCAGCAAGGGAGATGGCACTGGAGACATTACCCTGAACTACAGCATGAAGTCTGGGAGCCTGTAAGGGCACACATCATTTCATGCGCCAAGCAGCCGCCTGAACACTATGCAGCAGCCTGTCCTGCTGCTCAGGAGGCATTGTTGGGTACATAACGGAGTATATGTGCTAGGATGCACAGCAGTCAGTAGTCAGCAGTCAAGGTTAAGTATGGGAGATGGGATATTGCAGCCCCCAGGAAGGTTGGGTAAAGGGTAAACAGGGACACAGGGTAAGGGAACATCTCAAGTGGCCAGATAATGGCACAAGCAGGAAAGAGAGGGTGAAGAGCAAGTCTCATCTCTTCGGGCAGACAGCTCAGCTTCCCTAAACCAAACTATTATTTGATGGTTTTAGCCCACCTGTACTGCTGAATCCCAGTGCAGGGATCGTCACATCCACATCCCCTGGCTGGGCACTTCACCCTGAGTTGGAAGGTCTGTGAGGAATTTAGCAGCCTGCTTCCCACCTTTGTGTAGTCTGTATATTTATCCCCTATCAGATGAATAGTTTGCAAATATTTTCTCCAATTCTGGTTGTCCTATTCAAGTGATAATTACTTGAGACGATGTATGTAATCACCCTCATCTGATCACTATACTTTATGTATATTGAAACATCACTCTGTACCCTATAAGTATGTACAATCGTATATGGCAATTAAATAAAATCAGTATAGTATTGATATTTACTACTATATAATAAAGATTGATTCATCAAAATAAATACTTGATGCCACAAATTGCAAGGTATCGTTACTCTAAGAAATACTCTTACTAACCTTAGTTATTGACATTAAAATATGAAATAGAATCTATAAAAACTACACTTGAATATTATGTATATTAATATAATTATATGACATATAAAACTCTTCAAACATGCAAAGCTAGGGAACAGAGTATCCAAGATCTAGTTTTGAGAAGGCAATGGAGGACAAGGTCATAAAATCTAGTCAAGTAAAGGAAAAATTAAAATAAAGAATTAAAAGGATGGACTAATTATATTACTTGGACCACTGATTAATGTAAATTCAAGACAAAAAAAAATCTGGTGATTACAGTTATAGAACAGTGCAATTGTGAGAGCTCTTAATTATGTATAAATACAAAAAGAGAGAAAGACAGTGTTGGAAAAATATTTTCTCATCTTTGAGAGCAGAGAACAAATAGTCATGCTAAAGTTGAAACCTGTGATTAAAATAATGATTCTTACAAATTAGCCTTTAAAATAATTTTTATTACTGTTAGAACAATATTTTAGATAGTAAACATTTCCCTTATTTGCAGTTCTGTCTTTAATTTCACATAAATTAATTTTTATTTTATTAAATTAAAGTGAAATAAATTACTTTTATTATAAGCTCTATCTATGAATTTATTTACATTTCTTATCCATCCTTCTACCTATCTATCCATCATCCTTTCTTTCCATTAGTATACCAAGGTGGAGGAACACTACCCAGGGTCCACTCTCATTAGGGGACTACTTTATCACTGTTATTGTTTATTATTGACATCAGGTGATTATAAAGAGAAGGCTCACTTTTAGTTCCCTTTATTAATGTTTCCAAATTCTCTGTAATCAGTGTCTACTCCCTTACTGCATGGATCCAGGGTGGCACACTTCTCCCCTCTTGTGCCATTGCCAGGTTCATGGTGTGATCATCTTTCTATCTCTACTCATCTTTGGAAACTGTTACCAGACAATAATAATAGTTATTTCAAAATAGAAAAATTCAGAGATTAATTTTTAATTTCCTTGTTGTATCTCATTCCATATGCAAACTAGACTTTTATAGTGAGGTGTATCATATTTTGAAACAAATAGTAATAGTTCTTTTCTGTTGTTTTTGAGATCAGGTCTTGCTGTGTTACCCTGGGTAGAGTGCAGTGACATCATCGTAGCTCACTGCAACCTCAACTCCTGTGCTCAAGTGATCCTCTGGTCTCAGCCTGCCTGCTCAGTAGCTGGGAATATAGCTACCATAGCTAATTTATTTTATTTTTGTAGAGATGTGGGTCTTGCTATATTGTTACCCTGGTCTCCAACTCCTGGACTTTATGAGATCCTGCCACGTTGGCCTTCCAAAGTGCTAAAGTGACAGGTGTGAGCCACCATACCCATCCCATAGTTCTCAATAAAAGACATTAAATGCCATATTTTCAGGTACCACAAGTGAGAATTAATGGGAGATTTTTATTAATGCATGTTCAGTTAAAATAAACAGCTTTGCTTTGATCTATAATAAAAGTGTGCTACTATGTGATCACAGTTTATTAACACAAAGAGACACATACTAGCAACAAAGCAAATTTATTCTTCCCCATATATTTTGATCGTGTATACCCCAACTCAGTAACATTTGTTTTTACTTGACCTTTAAAATGTAATGTGTATCTCATATAGCATGTGAAAAGCTAACCACTAAAATCTGCACAGAAAATACTTAAAAATATGTTTCTATTTATAGTCTATCATTTCCAAATTTCTACTTTAGGTTATATTTTGAAAAAAGAACTGTATATTAATATAGAAATACATGTATCTGTATGTGCACATACATGTGTATATATGTGTGTGTCCATAAACATTATATAATCATAGTCAATATGTGTACATATATGTGTACATGTATGTATAGACCTTGGGGCTAATAACTTTTTAGTGATAGAGTTCATCACCAAAAACATTTTGGAGGCTAGCATTTGTGTTATATATGACATTTATCATATGAGGACAAACATAATCTTTCCCTTCAATAAATCTCTATATTTTAAACTATATTATTGGCTAGATTTCCTATTTACCTTAGTCCTAACTCTCAATATTTCAAGGCCATGTCTACTATTATGTCAATAAATTGCTTATTTATTAATAATATATATCTATTCACATTCAAGTTGGAAACCAGTGTAACTAAAGTTTCTGCCCTCAAGTGTAGGCATCTTATCTGTGTGGACATTTCCTGTGATATGGAAAATTATCTGAAAATGTCATTGCTACATTTTAATCTGCATATTCTATTTTTACCATTTTTCCTCTGCTCTTCAAAATGTAAACAAAGTAGAATTTCTCAGATTTCATACCTAAAAGATCCTGTGCAGTCTAATTTGTTGTGTTTCAGATTTAATCTCTCTCTTCCCAGTTTGGGCCCTGGCTGAATTTCTTCTTGAATCTTCATTACTACTACTTTTTCCTTGACTAGCTTTGGATATCCATGAATCCTCTATTCCTGTCAGGTTGCCACCTTTCCCCCTTTAAATCATGCTAAATTAACTCCTACTAAACTATTATGTCTTAAAATGACTTGATTTTCTGTCAAATTTAAGTCTCAATTATTTGAAAGCATAGCGTTGCTGGGATGCAATCATAATTATCCTAATAATAATTATTATTAGAATAAACATAGTAAAACTTTCTTACCCTAAATAATAATTCTGCCATGGAGACTCCAAAATATGCCTTCACTGATTTAATATAATTTTACTGTGGAACATTTGAACTTGAACAGAAACATCAAATAGAAGTACTTTTTTTAAAAAAAGCAAAAACCAAGTAAGATTGTCTTTCTTTGAAGAGAGTTCAAAGTCCTGATGAAGATGATATGTGATGATTCTAATTGCTGGATGTTATTCTGTGTCTTCGTATGCTGGCTACTAAAAGCCTTTGAAGTCTTCTCCAAACTAAGAAACAAAATTATCTACAACATTGTCATTAGTCGAATTAAGAACAGACACATTTATTTTTAAAAAATATATCAGAGAAGGTAAGACAGTTTTATCTCCTGCAGGGAACAATTCAACCTACATATGAACCAATGTGACTAATTTTCCCATAACAGTAATTGTTACACAGATTTTATTAAATCTGAAAACACATCTTCTCAAATGGACAAACTGTAAAATGGACAAATTACAAACTCATTGGAACTATGTAAAAATTAAGGAAATTCTAAACTTTCATAATGTATGAAAAGTCTATAAAATCTATAGAATCACGAATCACTTAAAGAATTTTATAAAAGGAAATGTCATGAAGGGTGCCTGCAATGAAGTATTTTGGCCATTCAGTGCCATTAAACTGCCTTTCTGTTTGTGGATATGCAAAATGTCCAATTGAAATAAATGATTTTAGAGCATTAGTGACAACAAATCAGATATTTAAAGGAGTTCATGTGCTGTTTGGAATATCTCATCAGTGAAATAAATTAGTCCTTAGAATAATTGTTCAATAGGTAGGATAAAAGGTGACTTTTATTAATAATTTCATTAATAATTATTAAATACGTAGGATATGTGACTGTATCATGTATTCTCAGGGCCAGAAGCCTGAAATTGAACGTGAACTAGTACACAGCCTTGACTAGGGAAGACTCTCAGGTTGATGAGATAGCAGATTAGAGCTTAGGCTGGAGTTGGACAGCCATGAGAAAACACGACTCTGCACATCCTAATTATGTGACTTTACATGAGTTTCTTATCTTAGCTAGTTGTTTTCCTAAAACAGTTGTTACGAATATTACTCCATCTAGCATACTGAATTTTTTTTTTGCCGTATTTTAATGTTCTCTCTGTTCCCTTTTCCTTATAACTTTATGTTGCTACCTATCACTGGTGACTTTAAATACAGGAACGTGGACATAGGGATTGTTTATCTGTTCTGAGAAAGGTCTGAAGTGACACCACATTTTGCTTCTTAATCTCTTATATTCTTGCCATTATCCTTAAGAAATGCATGCCCAAGATGACTTTTGATCCACATAAGATGAAAATGTTACAGAACAGACTTAAATCCAATGTTTATCCTTGAACCCAGAAATAAAATGTAGCCTATCTGTGTTGAGTAGCTGCCAAGCACAAATCTCTAAGACAGTTAAATACCTGTTCTTGTAAGTGGGTGAGTTTGGGTGCTGATCCTTATACAATAATAGTGCAGCAATAGCTGACTGATACACTTGCAGAATGTGTAAACATTATTTAACATAGTTCTTGGTACATACTAAGAGCTAAATAAATATGTATTTTGGTTTAGCAAATATCAAGTATTTAGTTTTAGTACTGGATTTATAATCATAAATAAAACTTGAAATCAGAAAATGACCAATTCCTTCCTTGGATATTTTGCAATGTGCAAAGTGAGATACAGCCAGAATAAGCATATGAGGGAAAAAAGTATATTTCTAGGAGCAGAGGCCAGGAAGAAAAGCTGGCTTCAAGATGAAGGGATGGAATAGAAAGATAAAACCCAGATAATTTCAGTTTGCAGAGTAATTTATAGCTCTTCCATATGGATTCCTTTCACTGAAGCAGTATGATACAAAAAACTAGAGTCACTATTATACCAGGTAAAATATAATAATCTGACAATTAAATTTGTGAACTTACTCCGCTGTGTAGCTCTGATGCAAACAATGCAAAAATAAGTTGAACCGTGTGTCAAAATTGGTGGTTGGCTGACAGAAGCATATCAGAACAAGTGACCATCAAACGAGAAACAGGAAAATCTTAACTGAGAAAAGTGTGGCTCTAGTATTATGACAATGCACCAGCTTACACAGCACTCTCAGTGAGGGAGCTGTTTGCCAGTAAACAAAGACCTGTAGTAGAACACTCCCTACTCACCTGATCTGGCCCCCAGTGACTTTTTTCTTTGCCACAGATAAATAAAATATTGAAAGGAAGAAATTTCCATGACATTCAGAATGTTAAGGGTAATACAATGACAGCCTTGATGGTCGTTCCAGAAAACGAATTCTAAAATTGTTTTGAAAGGCAGTCTAGATTCTAGAACCAGTACTTGGCTTCTCAAGGGCTTTCTTTCTTCCTCCCCTGCGGTTTTCAGCTGGGGCTGGGTTTGAACCCACCACCTCCGGCATATGGGGCTGGCGCCCTACTCCTTTGAGCCACAGTCACTGCCCTGAAGGGGGGTTCTTTGAAGGTGACTATGTGGTATGTAGCCTTTTTTCTAAGATGAGTTCATGAACTTAATTGTCAGATCTCATAACGCATATTGATCATATTAAACAATGCTTGGTAAATATCTGTTCCTTTCTTGCTTCCCTTGTCATTGCCCAAAGAGAGAAGGAAAGTTGCAATCCATACTACGAGGGATGGTGAAAAGCCATTAGGCTTTGAAGAGGTGAAATATGGGTTCACATACAAACCAGATCTTTAGCAAACCAAATGAATGACCTGCAACATAACCCAACTTCTTCAAGCCTTAAAATGTAACCTGTAATGCATCTTTGTATCATTGCTATAAACTTTAAACAACAAAGAACAACTATTTCAAATAACTTAATCCAGTTATTGGTCCATATTAGACATTTAACAAATAGGAATATGATAGGAATGGAGGTTAGAAAAGAACATAAAAGTTAAAACATTGTAATTGAAGGATTTAAAAAAAATCTGTTAAAAGATGTCTTCATGAGCCTAGATCTGACCTTTTTAATTTATACAGAATCCCAGTGTCTTGGACAATTCCTGAAGATTCACAGTATCCTTGAAGTCTCTAGCTAATGCCTGACCCCCCTCCCATGACAAAGATTCAGAAAAGAATTAGGAGAAGGACTTCTTTGAGTTTCAAACATATAGGCTATAGAAATATGTCAGGCTCTATTTTTAAAAGTTTACCTGTCCTTGAATTAATGTGCTTCATGTGTTATTTAAACTTTGTGTTCATCTTTTTATCATCAATATTTTTCTGGTGTCCATAGTGATATTTTCTAAGATGGATTATTAAAAATCTCAGTGAAATCTGCCTGGAGGCAAGCTCCCAATTCAAGAATAATTAAAGTGACAGTTTAAGAGCAAATTATGAGAGCCTGTGATGTACAGTGGGTTTATTGTCACGCTCATCTCTGTATTCTGCAAAAAGAAAGAGATTCAGCTTAATTTTTCATAAAGTAGTATCTTCCCAGGAGGCATTATGGAAGAGCAGAGTATGAAAGCATATATCAGCTTTCACAAAGTGATGACATAAATAGCATATGGTATTCATATTTGTGTGTATGTGCAAAAAAAAAATGATCAAAGCTCATTTTACTTTTACTTTGACATTAGTTGAAAAAAAAAATCACATTGCCTGAGCTAACTGAAATACAGTGTGCTTGTTAAATAAACTAGTTTTCTTTTCCCTTTGAGGAAGACCTTTTAAAAATTTTCTCTTGAAGATTATAAACTTTAACCATATTTACAATTTGATAGCTAGACTGATAATGCTTTTAGAAAAACTAATTTTATAGTAACATGACCAGATATTTCAGCTCTTCTGAATGTTCTACTTGAGTTCCATACCCAGTACAATGATCTATTTTTTTTCACCCAAAGAAATTTAGAAATAGAAACCATTGCTCTTCTTGAAAGCATTGTGAAAATATTTCATTTTAATCAAAAGGTCATGTCCATATGTTATTGTTAATTTAAATATTCCAGTATGATCGTCTTCACAAAGATAATGATCAGTCCTGATTATGTACAGATTTTCTTGAATGATGGTATTTTTCTCCTTCCATAATCTTCATATATCCAGAGAACTGCCCACAATTGTGCCATCAATCGAAGGCCATGCCTCTCTCCAGGCACAGCTGACTATTCATACTGTGGAATTCTGCATGTATTACTAAAGCAGCTCAGTATGCTTGGTAATGGTAATAAAAGATAACATCTCTGAGCACCTACTGTGTGTCAGGTATGGTACTAATTGTTTTATTCCTAATCACTCACTGAATTCCAACCACTATATGAAGTTGATAAAATTATTATTCCTATATTACAAATAAGGAAACTGAAGTAAAACAATTGATATATTTTCCCACAATTCTACAGCTGGTGACTCTGCAATTCAAACTTAAGTGTTTTTTTCCTAACACTAAAATCTTAGTCCTTATGCCGTACTTTGTATGTATAAAATGTTTCGGAGAGGTAGACCCACATCTTTTTAAAATCTCTCATGAAATAACAAATTTTGATTTTTAGAGCTTTGCCTCACAGGGGGACAAATATTCTCCATCGTGGTGGTGCTTTTGCCTTATTTTGACATTCCTTTGGGTCTGACTGTAAACACACAAAATAGTTTGATAGTTTTGAGTATCTTGACCTCTATAACATTTAATCACAGTGTGAACAGCAAAGGCATGGGTAATGGAGACCCGCATTAGTTCTCCGTTTTCAGTTGCCTCGCTGACTGCTGTATCCGTTATCAATACCCAGGTAAATTCACCTGAGGGGAGAAAACAGACGTAGACAAATTCCTTAACAAGAAAATTGCTATTAAAATTGCAATAAGCTAAGACGATAGGAGAAGTCGACACATAATTAGTCAGTTTTAGTAGTAAAGTCAGCTGTATGTGCTTTAAACCTACAATTTTCTTGTCTTCTAAGTATCCCCATGATTGCTCTTTCAAGACAGCTCAAAGAATAGAAGGAATAAAGTTAAAAATGTAGACTTTTGTGGATTCTTTGAAAATGGAAAAAGTATGCCCTCAGTAGGAAAGATGTGAATTTATCTCTTATTTTAGAAAAGAATTATTTTCTAAACGTCATTGAGGGTGGGATTAGATTTGGGAGAGTATGGCACAGGATGGGTTGGATTTAGAAGTTCTCTCTTTAAAAAACTAGACAAGAATAAAAAATATTTCCCTAGATAAAACTTATGAGAAAAATACTCAAGTCCAATCAACACTATTCTCAGAAAGATCTAAAAGAATGTTTAATTTTGTAGATGGGCATGAACCAGAAACTATATTCTACCTTATTGTTTTCAATTTTATAACTTTAATCAATGTGAAGACTTGGATTTTGGTGGATTTACTCTTTTTCTTCTAAATGGAAAAGGGAACATCTCTATATAAAGAATTAACTGTGTGTATTTCAGCACTATTAATGGACTTTATATCCACATGCACATCTCCTGTAAGACAGTAAACTCTTTCTGATGGGAGACTGAAGCCAACGTTGATAATGGTGAGTGGACCTGATTTTACTCTGTGATTTACTCCATGACTGATAGTTCATGTTCATTTATCTCTCCAGTTCTTATAATAAACTTAAAGGGTAGAATTTTACTATCCCCATTTTTTATATGAGTTAGCATAGAAAGAAACAAAATAATTTGCTGAATTTCACAGCATGGTAAATGTAGGATTTTATGCAGATAAAATTCCGAGTTTTTTTTTTGTCACTGAACCTGGATAACTCTATCATCATCCTGTCTAGGGAAATATTTGCCATAAAGCTATAGCTAAATAAAATCCTAGAAAATTATCTACCTTGACACCTACTGTGTTATCTGGAAGTAATATAGGCGAGCCCTCAGAATGAATTTGATGCCTCTCTTTCATTTGGTGTTTAGAACAAGAAATGGTAACTGCTCAACACAGCCTTTCACTCAAAAACCATCAGAGCTACTGTAACACAAATGTGGGACAGCTCATTCATTTGTTCATAATATAGAACATTCATATTCAAGCTGAATAAATGAATGAGGTTTACTTTAACTTAATGACATGTTTTAGCTCTTGTGGGTACCCTATGGTACATACACATAGTTATGATACAAAAACACTTTGATGGTTCAGAGTCCTTCAATATTAGTGTGTTGAGCTTTTTTATTTTAGAAGCCCAATGGACTCTCTAAGCTGAGTATTTCTGTAAAAGTGTTCATCTTTCTGGGAAAATCATTACATTCCTTGCACTCCTAATTTCCAACATGTTTGCAAGTTCTTGCCCTTGTTACCCTTGTAATCAAAAATGATACTATTGTCATTTGTTATCATTTAAGTGTAACAGAAGAATCAGAAAGGTGAGTAATGCATGGGATAATAATAATTTATGCCTTTTATTACTAGAACTCTATATTAGGTCTGAACAATGTAGGTCTTTGTCCGATCAAAAGATGCTGGGCAATTAACTTTGAGAAAGGTTTGATACTTTCATTTTTGAATTAAAGACATTCATCTTCTCAATGATGTCTCAGCTCCTTCCATCTCTAACTTAGTATGATTAACAGAATATATATCCACATATACATCAGACTTGACTCATGATTTATTTTGAAGAAGCCAAAGAGAAACATGAAGTTGAGGAGCCATATGTTTCCTGAAACACAAATGATAACTCATGGGTTTTTTTTGCAGGGAGAGGCTGTGAGTAGTAATTCCAAGATTTCTAAATTAGCAGGCATAGATACAACAATCTCATGGCTTTAAAATATTTTTTAAAATGTGTACTTGTGTAACCAAAGTACAGTTTTAAATTTATAGTGGTGAATACAAGGTTTAGGGATTATGGGGCCTGACAAAATTTTTAGAATTTACATAAATTCTGAAAACTCTCTTTAAGAAATACAAAATTACAAATACAAGATTATGTAGAGAGCTCAGAAAAAGTGCATTTAAGTGAAGCTTAGGCTTCATTCATTTCATGTAAAATCTGTTTCTGCTGACAGTGTTATATACGTCATTACTGAATATCACTACAGTCACCAGATGGTCAAGAGTAGTACTTTAAAGGCGACTATGGTGATATTGAGTAATGAGGTGTATAGCACATTTCTTAGGATGAGTTTGTGAACTAACTGTCAGACCTTATATGCTGACAGCTCCGATGGCCAGTCTGGAAAAGGAGTTCCAAAGTTGCTTTGAAGGGTGGACTAGGCATTGGCATTGGTCTCTAGCTTCCCAAAAGGAGTACCTTGAAGGTGATCTTGTGATATTCAGAATGAGGTATGTAGCCTATTTTCTAAGATGAGTTTGGAAACATAATTGTTTGACCTGGCATGTATATTAGAGATAGATTGGGAATTGCTGATAAGGCTATGGAGGGGCACTTAGCTAAAACGTCCCTATTTTACTTTTCATATTAGATTTCTGCAAGTGAGCCACATTGTTAACACTGAAAAGACAGTGGCATATCACATGTAGAGATGATGCTGTATAGTCCTTGATGAAAATCTCCATTTAAACTGTTGGTGTTATTACTGCAGCTTACACAGCTGGCTATGAGGGTCTAACCATAATCCTATAAAGCGAGTGGTTCCACTTACCCTTGTCTATCTCATGTAGAATTGAGTTAGGCCTCTGCTTAGTGAGAGAAAGGCAGTGAAAAGGCATTGCTTAAATGTTATCTCTATTTAGTCAAAGAACAGAGGAAAGGTGTGTTTCTGTGAGAAAGTAACACTGAGCTGAGAGCTTATGAATAATGCATTCTCACTTAAAACTTTCGTCAGCCTACCCATGCACGTTCAGTTACTTGTGCTAGTCTTATTCAATTAAATGCATATAATAATGAAGTGTTGGCAGCTTCACCTTGTAAGAATATATTTTCCAGCAAAGTCTGTTTCCTAAGGATTTTTCTCTTAACTTTGTGAGCCTCTTAATTAGATAACTATGTGTAGTCATCTAATAAAAGCTCTAAGAGTTCATATGCACTTTTGTTTTATGAAGTTAGAAAGTTCATACACTATCATAACATTTTTACTCAGAAAACCAGGGACAACATAACAGCTAGTATTATTCAGAGTGTGAATAATAAGGTCTGCAAACTATTTGTCTACTAATGGAGTGAAAATTTGATGCAAGTTTTTGGTAATTCATTTGGCAGTTTGTATCAGAAAATTTATAGAGTGTATACCCTTCACCTTAGTAAACTTCTTTCAGAAGTTTGTCCTAAGTAAATTGTCAGAATTACTGACAAATATTTATACTTAAAGATGTTCCTTAAATATTTTTATAATTATGAAGAATGCTATAAATCTCCCAAGTCTTCAGCTACTTATAATGGTTAAAGTTTACTGATATATTAAAAGACTATAGGAAAACCCAAAAAGAAATATTAATGGAGTTTATCTGTTGATGGTAAGGTTATAGGCTTTTTAATGTATATCTTTGTACATTTCTATACTTATAATTTCACTAATAGGGATATTTACTACTGTAATTGTTCAAAGCCAAATGATTTCTGATGCAGAGAAAATTGATCAAAGTTATTCCTGATTCTGAAGAATGTATTTGTAGAATCTCTTTCTCAAACATTTACACACACATCCATAACCCCCAAATATACCACACACACACTGATAGCACAGCCCCATCCTTTTTACTTGCCTTCCACATTAAATAGCCAATGGAATTTTAAAATCTTATATGCCCTTAGAATATTATTCAGCCATAAAAAGAATAAAGTCCTGTCCTTTACAACAATAGAGCTTTATGTTAAATGAAATAAGCCAGGCATAGAAAGACAAGTATTGGATGTTATTGCTTATTTGGGGGAGCTGAAATAGTGGATCTCGTAGAGGTAAAGCATATAATAGTGGTTATCAGAGGCTGGGATGAGTACAGGGGAGGGAAGCATGAAAGAGTTTAGTTAATGGGAACCAAAATACATAGCTCAAAAGCACAGTGAAGTCACTATCGTCATCAATAATTTATTATATGTTTCAAAATAGCTAAAGAGAAGATTTGGAATGTTCTCATCACAAAAAATTATAAGTGCTTGAGGTTATGGATACCCCTAATTATTTACATTTTTCTTATAACCAATGTTGAGAATGTTTCATATGCTTGTTGCTTTTTTAGGCTATTTATATATCTCTTTGTGTAAAGATTTGATAAACTCCTGTCTTAATTTCTTCCTAGGCTAGTCTTTTTGGTGTGATATTTTTGATTGATCTTTTAATAATTATTTTCCCTCTTTTTGTTATTCAGCTGTAAAAATCTATCTATCTCTCTCTATATATATAGATACAAGTATTTTGTCAGATATTTTTATCATGAATATATTCTCTGTCTGGCCTACTTATATTTTTTACAGTGGATTTTTGTTCAGCAGAATTGTTTAATTTTGATGAAGACTAATTATTATTTACATCCTTTATGACTCATGGCTTTCATGTTCCAAGAAATAATAACCCACACAAATGATGACATAAAGATATCTTTCTGTATTTTTTCTGAAAACTTTATAGTTTTCATATTCTTAAAATTTTTTGCAGAGAGAGAATCTTGCTGTGTTGTCCAGACTGGTCTCAAATTTCTAGCCTCAAGCAATCCCCTTACCTCAGCCTCCTGAGTAGCTGGCACTACAGGCATGAGCCACCTTTTCATATTTTTTGGTGCTCATGAATTAACTTCAGGGTAGTTTGAGTTGATTTTTGGCTTTCATAAAGTAACCTAGATTTCCTAGCATAGATAAGAAGATTCTTCTTTTATTATTTAATTACTTTGGAACATTCTTCCAAACTTAATTGACTATGTAAGTGGTAGTCTATTTCAAGATTCTCTATTCTGTTGCTTTGCTTTGTTAATCCTTATGCCAATAGCACAGTATGTTGATGGCTAAAACTTTATAGTAAGTCTGGATATGAAGTGGTATAAATTATCCAACTTTGTTCTTCAAGGATTTTTCCAGCTATTCCACACGAAACATATTGCCATATAAATTCGACTTTTTAAAATCTCTTGGAATTTTGATGGAAAATGCATTGCATTTATAGATCACTTTTTATAAACTTAACAACTTAAAAATATTGAGTCTTCTAATCCACATAGTGTGGAAATTTCCATTTATTTCAGTCTTTCTACCAGTAATGTTTGCTGTTTTAAATGTATGAGTGTTGCACACCTTTCACTAAACTTTTCCATAAATTTTTCCATTTTGGAAATTTTATCTTCATTTTTCGGTGATAGCATAGGGGAATTAATATTTCATATTAACTTCCTAGTCTTAAATTCACTTATTTGACCTAGTTTTTCTATGTATTACAACATACCATCTCAAATGGATAAAATTTAAATCTTCCTTTTCTATCTGTAGGCTTTTAATGTCTTGTTCTTGCTTTACTGCACAGGCAAGGGCAATGTTAAATAAAAGTGAGGAAAAAAGATATTCTTGTCCTAGTCCTGATCATGGATAGAAAGAGTTCTTCTATGAATAATTAAGAGTGATATTACCTGTATGTTTTTTGAAGTTTTTTTTTTTTATGAAATAAGTTTCTCTATATCCTTAGTTTTATGCTATTTTTTTGTGATCTGGTACTAAATTTTGTCAAGTGATCTTTTGCCTCTATTGAAATGATCTTACCATTTTTTCCTCTATATAGATTTTTATATCTTTAACCTCAATTAGTTATGATTTATTATTCACTTTATAAAAAGGTGAATTTGAATCTTGTCTGTTAACATTTTATGAAGGAATTTTTTGTTTCTGTTCATGAGAAATAGTAGTGATTATTTTTGTTTGTTTTTGCTTTGGTGTGTATCTTTGTTTGCTTTTTGTATGAGCTTACTATTAGCCTCATAACATGAGTTAAAATTTGTTCCCTTCAATTTTGTAAAAGACTTTGTGTAACATTGACATTACTTCTTCTTTAAATGTTTGTCATAAATCACCAGTGAGGTCATCTGTGTCTGCAATTATCTTCATGGAAGGTTTTTGACTATCAATTGAATGTCTTTATCAAATATTAGGGTATTCAAGTTTTCTATTTCACCATGTGTTCATCTAGTATTTGTGATTTTTTTTTTCTTTCTAGTCTGGCATTAACACATATACTTTGGATTTCTTATATTTACTATTGTGTGTTGTATCATATCTTATTATTTTACTTTTATTTTATCTGTGTTTTTTTTAATTTAGGGAATATTTCTTGTAGAGTGCATATAATTGGGGATTGCTTTTTTATCCAATGTGACAATCTCTGCCTTTTAACTGCAGTCAGTCTTCAGTTCATTTACTGTTAGTATAAGACATTATATGGTTAGCATTGGCTTTTCCATTTTACTACATGCTTTCTTATCTCTTATTTCTACCCCTTCATTTGATTTTTATTAAGAATTCTTATTCAATTGTATCTTTTGACTTTTTAGTAGGCCAGGTTATCTTAGGAGATTATAGTATGCTTTTAAAATTTATTCTAGTTTAACTTGAATTAGTATAACACTACTTCAAGTATAATGAAAAAAACATACAATAATCTTCTTCCTTTTATCCTATTGCATCATGTATGTAACTGTTGTCATACATTTTTACTTCTACATGTATATTAAACTCTATAAAATAGTTGTATCATTTTAGTTTTAAATAATAAAAGCAAGTCCCAACTACATGCTGTTGCAGTTTTATTCACCTAGAATTTTCAGTTAATATTCATCAAAATAGGTCTTTTGAACAGATCTTGACATGAATCATCCATGTGAGAAATTGAGAAGGAGGTGTAAGTAAAAATAAATTAGTTATGGAATTTTTAAGTTAATAAGAATAACATTTAGGCCGCTTGGCTAACAGTGATCTTAAGATCTTCATGATTTTGAAGATGTTGAGATAAAAAATAATGTAAACATAAACTTCTTGCTTAAAAATAGAACAATTCCCCAAACTGTTGAAGCGCCTATGTGTAACTCCCTGATCATATCTCCTTTCTTCCACTCAAGAGAAAACCACAAGCCAGATTTCATATTTATCATTCTCCTGTACTTTTCTACAGTTTTAATAAATATGTACTAAAATATATTGATTCCGTTCTTGAACTATTTTACAAATGTGGCTATATTATAGGGATTTTGTGATTTGCTTTTGAAAAACTCAATGTTGTATGAGATTCATCATGCTAATGTTCATATCTACTGTTGCTCATTTTCACTTTTGAACAGTATCCTACTGTATGCATATGCCTAGATTTACCCATGCTTCTGTTGCTGGATATTGAGGACTATTTAGACTGTTTAGTTACACAGGTTATTTTGCTATAAACATTTTTATTGTCTCTTAGAACACATACAGTAATGTCTCCATATTGCATACCTGGGAATGGGATTGCTGGACCTAGAGAATATTTTTACCAACAAAATCTGCTGCACCCAACATATGAGATGTACTGTACTGCTCTGCCATGGTTGGCTGGTTCCTTTGTAAGCAGAAGAGCTGTGTCTGCAGGTCCTGCACATCACTGCCTTTTTCATTTGTCCTAATAGCCTTCTGGATTCTTCCCGTGGTGACCCAGCCATATTCAGCATGCTTTTCACAACCTATGGTTGTTTGAGCCAACAGCATGACACTAGACAGTGGAAAGCGAGGCTGGTGAATGCAATTCCCACAATAATGAGTTGGATATACTTATGTACATTAGTCTCTTCTCATTTTCTTAAACCTGAATAAAGATAGTTTCAAATATTAGTGCATTCTTAAATATGTCATTCTTTCCCTTGTACAGTTGTTACTAGAGGTGCATTGTTAAGGTATTTGAGCATGTCCCCAAAGCCCTGATAGAGGTAAGGTAGTGCAGTAATAGAGTTTGACTACCCATACTTATCTTTAATTAAGACAGCTCTGCCTCTGGTTTTTAATCCAATAAACCACAGAATCCAGTTGGAAGGAGCGACTCAAATATTCACTACCACCTCCATTGTTATGTCCTACTATATTATCTATTGTCATCACTTATTACCCTATCCTTAGTTCAACAGCTATCCTGTCTGGATAGGAATAACATCTCTGCCTCCAGACACAGGTACAACTGCTAGAGACGTGGGCAAGAATGAGGCATGTGCACTTCTAGTTAGCTATTTAATAAATAAAACAAGGAAGAAGAAGTAAAGGAGTTTCTAAAATTGCTCATATATTTAGCTTTTTGCAACTTTTCATTGTTATGAATTATTATGCAAAAAATTTCATTATTACACAATTGTTAGGTATAATTATATATTTCCAGCTGGTATCATTTGCTTTCACACTGAATCACTATCTTCAACATTTCATATAATTCAGATCTATTGGTGATAAATTAATTCTCTCAGCCTTTATTTATCTGAAAAATGTCTTTATTTTACCTTTATTCTTGAAGATTAATTTTGTAGGATATAGAATTCCGAAGGACATTTTTTTCAGAATTTTAAAATTTTTATCCTATTGTCATCTAATTTGCATTGTTTCTGATAAGAAGTCAGTGATAATATTTGCTTTTCCTCTTGTAAATAGTTTCTTTTTCTATTTGGCTACTTCACAGATTTTCCTCTTAGCTTTGATTTTCAGCAATTTGACTAGAATAATCCCAGATGTAGTTTTGTCAGTGTTTAACCTGGTTGACATTTGTTGACTGTCTTGGATCTGTGGGTAGATAGCTTTTCATTAAAGTTGATAATTTTTAGCAATTATTTTTTCATTTCTTTTTCTTGGTCCAGACTTTTCCTTCCACTTCTAGGGTTCCACTTACATGTATGTTGGATTACTTATATTATCACAAAGATTGTAGGGCCTGTGCAGTTTTCTTTATTTTGTCTGTTTAATTTTTTTCTCTATGTTTAGTTGTTTTCCATAGCAATCTTCAAGTTCATTGTTCTTCAGTTGGCTGTTAAACTTATTAAATGAATATCAGGTATTTTCTTTCTCAGAATTGTATTCAGTTCTTTTTAATAATTTTCATCTTCTAAATTGACCATTTGTTTACTGATAATATTGATCAACTATTTTAAAGTCTTGAATATATTTTCTTGTCCTGTTATTATCCTTTTCTCCAACTCCATAATACATATCATCTCTTGATCTGTTTCTACTTATGCTATTTTGTCCTCCTGGTTCTAAATCTCATTCTCCTGCTTCTTTGTCACATAGACATTGTGGATGCTACCATGTTATAAGGCTGTTTTCTTGTCTTCCTTTAAAGGATAATGAGTCCTGTTTTACAGCATAAGTCCCCAACATTTTTGTCACTAGGAACTAGTGTGAAAGACTATTTTTCCATGGGGGGAGCATATAGGACAAAAGGCAGAGATCAAGGAGTGAGATGAGTGATGAGAGCAGGTATTAGGACAGATGATGTTTTCTTGCTTGTCCAGCACTCACCTTTTGCTATGTAGCCTAGTTTCTGACAGCTCACAGATGGGAAAACATTTGGCGCCAGGGACTGGGTTTCATGGAAGACAATCTTTCCACAGATTGGAAGGGGTTGTTAGAGGGATAGTGGGGGAGGATGAGGAGATGGTAGAGGAGACAGAGGTCAAGAGGTAATGATGTTGTATGGCCTGGTTCCTACCAGGCTAGAGACCAGTACTGGTCTACAACCTAGGAGTTTAGAACCCCAGTTCTAGAGGATAATTTATTTTGTCGATGGGTTAAATTCATAATTTTTAGAGAATTTTGGACTTATTCAGGCAGGTCTAATGAAGTGTTTACTCAAGGACTACTGTAGAACTACTTTCTCCTGTGGTCATTCTGGTACCTTCACTAAATGCTTAAGGCTTTCCACATTTTATGTCTGTTCTATTTCAAATATTGCTCAGCACTGTATACTCTCTAGAATCTCATTTCAGCTCACAGTATTTCTGATAAGTCCCATGGAGTGTTATTCTCCACACAATGGCTTGGGATTTGTCCAAACACCAAAGGTAACTACTGTGCAGATTTCTCTGCCTCTTTTACCACTCAGTTCTTTTGTCTCCAGTACCTTGACAGGTAAATTTCAGTTACCTTAGCATCTTCATATTTTGATATGAAGTAGTATTCTATTCTATTCTAATTCTATTCTATTCTATTCTATTCTATTCTATTCTATTCTATTCTATTCTATTCATTCATACTTCCCTTGTTATGATTTAGAAAGTGCCCCAAAGCCAGTGCAATGATGCTCCATGGTTGTTTCTCTTCTCTCAGGGATCATCGCCCCACACTGATTGTGGTTCAATGCCTGAAAATAGTTGCTGTATATATTTTATTCCATGTGCGGTAGCTTCCAGTGAGATGTAACAGTCATCTGTTCTATCATGCTATAACTTCAAACCTGATTTTGAATACAGACTTCACAAAGTTTTAGTGTTGTGACTTTAGAAAAGTTTCTACAATTCTCAATGTCTTAGTTTTCCCATCACTTACAATAAAATAGTTCCCAGTAACTGTAAAGCCTATAACATAGGCCTGCGACTGGAATTCATTAATACGTGTTTTGTCCGTATCACCTTTCCCCATCTTTTTATTACTTTAATCTTGTCATAAAAGCACCGTGGTGCTTGAGCCAAATAATTAACCTTTCCAGTTTTCCCTGAATCTTTAGGGATATGAATGTAGAGGAAAGAATGAACCTGCTTACAAAAAGGGCACTTCTGAAAAGAACTATGTGTTCTGAGTCTGAAAGTGCTTAAAATCCCATGTTTTACATGTCATTATGAGCACTGCCACTCCTGTCACTCCTGGTCTTCCTTTATGTATTTGGAGGGTTACTGTCTTCCTGCAGCTTTCAGGATAACCAATGGCATGCCCAGGCTTAAAGGGAAATTTTGCCTAAGTATGATGCTATGTGTCAGTCTGTAAAGGTAAGAGAATCTTCAATAAGGCAATACAGGTATGAAAAACTATAGACTTTTTATCTAACTCTACAAGCTTCGACAATGGTCTTACTTTAAAGTATTTAAAAAATTTTAAGAACTGCTCTGAAGAATGAAGAGATTAAGAAATGTGCTATATATAGACTACATTAATGCAATGTGGAAATAATTTACAAAGGATTTATGGTATATTTTTAAGTGACATACAGTTATAACACAGCAACAGCCATTGCAAATACATTTACTTCAAATTGCCCCATTGATTATAAATAGCTCACTGAAAATGCTAAGCAATTATATTGAAATGTGACATTCTTTTAGAACAACAAAAAGAGGGTATAGTTCTTGCCGATGTTAAAATTCTCTTATTTTATAAGTACGTTGTTCTTGGTATTCATAAATTGCTATGTGCTATAAACAGTGGGTAAACATAAAGGGAAAATTACCATTCTTTTTTTAGGATAGTACTAAAACTTGAGAAAAATAAACTCAATGGTTTTTCTTAATAAAATAACAACTAAACTTTGCTTTTACAGCAACTCTAGTGACCCGCAAAAGGAGCGTGCCTGGTTTTTCCATCCATCTACTCTCCCTGGCACCCACTCCCTCATCTATCTACCCATCCCATTATTAGTCTAAATAAGACATTTTTATTAAGCTGAATAACCCAAAGAAGAGTAACGCTAAGGCCCCTCTAGTCTGAGAGAACAGCATGTGTGCTGTCTGTTATTTTTCAAGCTAGATATGGCTCTTCTTCTTCCCATCCTGCCCATTGTGAGATTTACCCAAATGATTGTCTTCCCTTTTCCCTTCAAATACATATCCAAGTTTGTATATGTACTAACTGTACACAAGACCTTGTAGGATATTGAGTTCAACCAGATAAAGACCAAATTTGTTAATATATTCTGGACCACTTTTTTATCAAAAAAATACATACAAATTCCAAATCCTATGAATCTTTGGTCTTTATATAATCTAGCCTTCGTTCCCCCCTATTTTTTCTTTTGCTGTGGCACAAGTTGCTTTAAATTTACTTGAGATATTTATCTGTGAACTCAGATACAAGTTAAAAGGTGCTTTGAGCAACGATCACTTGCCAGGAAATCCAAATGGTTCAGTTCATAGAAATGAACATTTTAATGCCTTCGTCAATTTCTCACAATTTTCTATCACAATAAGGCAGATGATTAGAAACAATGGTGCACTAGTAAGAGAAAAAAAAGCGGCAGCTATCTGCAGAGAAAGAAGTCTGATTTACTTAATGTAAACCCAGAAAATATAAAAAAAAATTAAAATAAACAGGGTGGACAAGAAGTTCATATGCATAACTCTTATGCAATAACACCACATACATATTAACAATTATGAGACTGAATCACTAAGGAATAGGTATATTTTGAATTTCTACATTTAAAAAATGGCTTCTTTTATAAGTGGCTAAAATAAATATAAAAATGTGATAATTAAAGTATTATGAATAATTGAATGGAAAATGTGCTGATCGTTTTAGGACTTAGTATTTTAAATGGCAGCAGTGTGCTATGCTCAACTCTCTGTTTCTCCTTGTTTGAATGTGGTAAATATGTCACAAGTTAGTGGAAAAATAATATCCTGAGACTTACAGTCAAAAGACTTGAGTGTTCTAATTCAGTTCCTTGTCAGTTGAGCAATTCTGGTAAGACATTTAACCTGAGCCTCGATGTACTCATTGGTAAGATGAGAGTAATAATAATCACTTTGCAGCAAAGCTCTGAGGATTAAACACTGTCAAGTGCCGAGTATAATACCTGATGTATGGATGCTGAATAAATAATTGCCATCATAAAAGGTGATAAAAATTATAAATGGTTATAACTATTCTTAAGGTAGTTTTACCTATACAGGTTTCATTGCATGGATATTAAAACAAGTATTGTACAAACACCCCAAGGTATCTCCAGAATATCTCTTGCTCTACATTTGAAATTATGCCAGACTTCAAATATTAGAGCCTCTCTGGTGCAACAGGTGTTTGGACATTTTACAAATTAAAATGAGGTCCTGGAAGAATAAGAACCTTGCCTGAAACCATAAAGATTATAGCAAGTTTATTTCTCAGTATAGAATGTTTACTGAGCCTCCAGCCCCTGAAGATTCCTCTTGGCACCTTAAACATCTTGCTGGGCATTTCCTCTCTTGCGTTCTTCCATCATTTGAAGTTAGAACAGAGGCAGCTGTCTCATTTGTATATTGTGTGGCTTACAGGAAGCAAGCAGTTCATGGGAGTATATAAAGAAAATACTTTGTCATTGCGTGTAAACACCAAACATATGATTTACTTAGGTAAAGCTTAAAGTTGGTTTTGCAGGGGGTGCAGTGCAGATCAGCTCTAAAATCATCCCCTAGCCACCCTTGGCAGTACTACTTAATTTGGTCATCATTTTTGTCAAAATCAATCACCCTGAGTCATCCCCCTGTCTTGCCTAACCTTGCCACACATTCTCCTGGAGTTGACATTCCAGTCATCCTGTTTTCCTTTCTTTTCCCATTCTCTACGTCTATTCAGCCGTTAAGTTTTATGATGCTGCTTTGAAAACATCTCTCCCGTCTATTTCTCTTTCCATTCTTATTAGTATGACTCTAGTGCAGGTGCTACACATTGTGCCTTACACTGGTACCAGTGGATTCTATTTGATGCCCTGACCTACATTCCTCGCCTTTCCTGTCTTGTTTTGTCACTGCCTTCTTCAGAGCCCTTCACTAGACCTTTCACTTCTATAAAGCAGAACAGACTCCTCATGGAGCTCGCATCCATTCTTGTTTCTCATTTCTTTTGTTTCACTTTATTATTCTTTTCTAATTTCCTAAGGCAAATCTCAAGTTCCCTTAATTTTTAGCTTTTTTAATACAAATAAAAAATGTTTCTAAAAGTACCCATTGTCCTAGTGAATAAGGACACCATTATTTCAGTGAATATTATCTTTAGCACACGGTGGTGTGTGTAGAACGTGTATAAGCATGATTCTAAGAGTGCTAGTTATTCCTTCTATCAGAGTAGAGTAATTTTTTTATTACTGTGGTATAGAATTCCCTAGCATGTGTTCTGCACTTTTAACAAAATTTTAAATGCACAGATAGTATGTTTGACTATGAACACAATGTTGTACAGATCTCCAGGGCTTTTCATCTTGCATGACTGGAACCCTACACCCTCTGAACAGCAGCTCTTCATTTCTCCTCCCTCTAGGAACTGACAGCCACCATTCCACTTTCTGTTTTTGTGTCTTTGATATTTACATAGCTCTTGTAGGTGGAATTTTGCAGTATATTTCTCTCAGTGACTGGCTTATTTCACTTAGCGTATCATTGAAGTTCATCCATGTTATAACACACGGAAGTACTTCCTTAGCTTTTGTGCCTGAATAAATTTCCATTGCATATTTTGTAATGTTCTAATTCATTCATCCATTGATAGACGTTTCAGGTGATTTATTTTTATTTCTTGGCTATTGTGAATAATGCTGCAATGAACACGGAAGTGTAAACATCTCAAGGTATTGATTTCAATTCTTTTGCTTAAATACCTAGAAATAGGATTGCTGGATCATAGTAGTTATTTTTAATTATTTCAGGAACTTCCATACTGTTTTCCATAGTGGCTGCACCATTTTGCTTCCCCACTGACAGTATATAAAAGTTGGAATTTTGCAACTTGTTCTCTTCTCATTTATCTTTTTTATATTTTCCTGATTTTCTATTTTTGGGGTAATGAATATTCTGACGGGTGTGAGGTGACACATCATGTAGTTTTGATTTGAAATTCACTGATGGTTAGGGATAATAAGCAATTTTTCACATATTTGTCTTCTTTAGAAAAATATCTATTGAGGTCTTTTTCCAATATTTAATTGAATTATGTGTTTGTTTGCTTGTTTACATTGATTTGTTCCTTATTTATTTTGGATACCAAACCTTTATTAGATATATGACTTACAAATATTTTCTTTCATTTGTGGGTTTCATTTTCACTCTGTTTAATTGTTACCTTTGCTGGGCAGAAGCTCTTTAATGTCCCTTTTCTATTTTTGTCTATTTTTGCATTTATTACTTCGCCTATTTTTGCTTTTGATATCTTGTGCTTTGGATGCCAAATCACTTGGCATAAATGATGTTATGCTAAGGTCTTCACTATAGCCAAGACCAATGATATGAAGCTTTCCTTCCATGTTTTCATATAGGAGATTTACAAAGTCTTATATTTGGTTTTTAAGCTAGTTTGAGTTAATTTTGGTATGTGGTATTAGGGCCCAATTTTATTCTTTTTCATATGGACCTCCAGTTTTTCCAAAACCATTTGTTTAAAAGACTTATTCCTCCCTCCTCCCCCTGCATTTTATAGTCTTGACACCCTTCTTGAAAGTTATGTGACCATATATGCAGGTATTTATTTTTTGGTCTCCATCCCTTCATGCATGTATCTGTGTTTATGCTAGGACCATACTGTTTTGATTAATGTACATTAGTATGATGTTTTGAAATTAGAAACTGTGAGGGCTCCAGCTTTTTTCTTCTTTCTCAAGATCACTGTGGGTATTTGGGGTCTTTTGCAATTCCATATAAATTTTAGGATTTGTTTTTCTATTTCTTCAAAAATTGTCATTGAGATTTTGAAGGAGACATACTAAATCTGCAGAACACTTTAGGCACTACAAACACTTTAACAATATTAAGGCTTCCAATCAATGAACATGGAATGTGTTCCCATTTACTTGTACCTTCTTATTTCAACAGTGTTTCGGAGTTTTTGGTGTGCCAGTCTTTTGTTTCCTTGATCACTTCTGTTCCAAAGAATTCTATTATCTTTAATGCCATTATAAATGACAATATTTTTAACTTACTTTTCCTATTTTGTCATTAATATATAGAAACACAGCTCATTTTGGCATGTTGATTTTTTTTGCCTGTAACTTTGCAGAATTTTTTCATTAGTTCTGATATATTTTGATGGAATCTTGAAAATAAGACATTTTATCAGTGAACAGTAATACTTCCACTTCTTCCTTTCCAGTTTGGATGACTTTTATTCCTTTTTCTTAACTGATTGTTTTGACTAACACTTACACGTTATGTGACTAGAGGGGTGAGATTCGGCACCCTCATCTTGGGAGTGCATAATTTTGGAGAAATAGCTTTCAGTATTTCACTTTTGAGAATGATGTTTGCTATGAACCTTTATATATGCCCTTTATTAAATATTTTTTATAATAAAAGGGAGTTACATTTTGTCAAATTTGCCTGTATTGAAAATGATATTGTTATTTTTATGCTTTGATCTATAAATGTAATGTACTACATTGACTAATATTTGTATTTTGAACCATTCTGGCATCTCAGCCATAAATCCACTTTGTCATGGTATATAATTCATTTGACATGCTGCTAAAATTTTTTTTGTTTAATTTGAGACAGAGTGTCACTTTGTCACTCTTAGTAGAGTACCATGGAGTCATAGCTCACAGCAACCTCAGATTCTAGGGCTCAAGCAATTGTCTTGCCTCATTCTCCCGAGTAGCTAGGACTACAGGCACCACCACAATGCCCAGCTATTTTTAGAGATGGGGTCTCAATCTAGCTCTCGCTGGTCTTGAACTCGTGAGCTCAAGTGATTCACCATCCTCAACCTCTCAGAGTGCTGGGATTACAGGTGTGAGCTACTCAATTTGGTTTGTTAATGTTTTGTTAAGAATTTCTATATCTATATTCATCAGGGATATTGGTGTTCATTTTTATTTTTAGTGTCTTTTTTTCTGGTGTTGGTATCAGAGTTATGTTGACCTCATAAAATGAGTTGGAAGTGCTCTTTTTACTTCTTTGAAGAAATTGATGTTAATTATTTAAATGCTTGGTAGAATCCATAAAGTAAAATCATCTGGCCTAGGTGTTTTCTCTGTTAGAAAGTTTTTGATTACTCATCACACCTCCTCACAAGTTATAGGTCTATTTGGATTTTCTGCATCTTCATGGTTCTATTTCTTCTAGGTTATGCAATTTCTTGGTGTATTATTTATAGTTGTCTCTTATAATTCCTTTTAATTTTTGTGATATAAGTTGTTATACATAGTCTTTTATTTCTTATTTTATTTATTTGATCCTTCTCTTTTTCTTAGTTGATCTAGCTTAGGTCTGTCAATTATATTGATCTTTTCAAAATACCAACTCTTAATTTTTTTCTCATACTATTTTCCTATTCTATATTTCATTTATTCCACTTTAATTCTTCCTTACACTAACTGTAAACTTGGTTTTATTTTTTATGTTTTAAGTTCTTTGTGTAAAGTTTGACTTTTATTTGAGAACTTTCTTCTTTGTAACTGGTAGTCATTTCTTTCTATGAACTGCCTCCTTCGTGCTGCTTTTACTGCATCCCCTAAATTTTATTATTGTTGTGCATACATTTTGTTTCAAGATATTTTCTAATTTCCCTTCTGATTTTTCCTTTGGCATATTTGTTTAAGAGTGTGCTATTTACTTTCTATGTGATTTTCTATACATTTTCTAGTTTACCCTCTGCCATTAATATTTGGTTTCCTTCCATTGTGGTTATAAAATACATGTGGTATGAGTTCAACCTTCTTAAATCTGTGAATGCTTGTTCTATGACCCAATATGCAATCTATCTTAGAGAATGCTCTGTATGCTCGAAAAGAATGTGTATTATGCTGTGTTTGACATAATGTTTGGTGTGTGACTATTAAGTCTATTTGGTCTATAGTGTCCTACAAGTCCTTCATTTTCTTATTGATATCCTTTCTGCTTGCTTTATCTGTTATTCTAAGTAGAGAAGTTTTCAACTATTGTCTTGTGACTATTTTCTTCTTGATGTTTGCTTCATATATGTAGGTACTTTTATGTTAGATGAATATATATTATAATTGTTATGTCTTTCTGATGAATTGACCCTTTTTACATTATAACATTTTTTTTCTGAGAGATTTTTACTTGGAGTCTATATTATCTGATATAGGTATTGTCATCTCTGATCTCTTTTGATTACCAATTGTATAGAATATAATTCTCCATTCTTTTACTTTTATCCTATGCATGTCCTTAAAACTAAATTGGGTCTCTATGGATTAGATCATTTCTAATACATATGCAGTCTCCATATTTTGATTAGGGAACTTAATCCATTTACATTTAAAGCAAGTACTATTTATTTTGTACATAGATCATCAGGCAGCTGGAATCTCCCCCTGCTCAGGTTCCATGGAGGCAGCTACCGCAAGGCTCTTTCAGTGGTATGTGTGGAGGTGCTTCCTCTGTTCAGATACTACCTTGGGGAGGAGGAGTACGTGGCACCCAGTCATAGGGCATGGCAGAGGAGCATTTTTTCTGCCTACTCACTTGCAAGTCCAGCAGGGCCAATTTGAAGGCAGCTATTGCAAAGCCAAGTCCTGTGCAGACCTGCTTCTCTGTACCTAAGAGCTCAGAATGGCATCAGTTGTAGTAACCTGGGATCAGTAGCCAATAGATCCCTGTTGTGCAATGTCACTGCATAGACTCTGAGCAGCTCCCCAGTGATGTTCTGGAGGTCTGCAGTGGTGGTGATTCTTCTAATCAATGCTTTTACTTTGACACATAGATTTATGGTAGGTATTCTCAGTTTTCCTAATTTCTAAATACTAATTTCTAATTTATTTTTAAAGATTTATCTAAAATCTATATCTTAAGTTTTTTATTGTTTGGGATTCATTTAAGGTACAAAGAATCAGGTTACACTGATTGCATATCTCTTATAATTGTGTCCTGCCCCAAAGAGGTATGCCATACAGCATGATATATCTTAATTTTTAATTATTCATCTAAATTCAGTTATTTCTCAATAAAGTTATCTAATTTATGCAAACCTCAATATTTTAAATGTGCAGAAGATGTCCAATCTTTCTTTTGCCACACAGTGGAAGAATAATAGTAGATACACAAACACTAAGGAAAGCTAATTACCCTCCCCAAAAAATCTGTGCATGCTTTTGTGATATCTGACATCACAGATAAGTGAAAAACTCCTTGAGAAATAAAATAGGCTGCAGGTTGAACACCACCACTATAAAGGTTTCCTTTGTTATTATGTATGTGAATAATTTGTGTAAACATTTTATAAATACAGGGAATATCCACAGTCACTATCCAAGTCATGTGAAGATATTTCTATATATCTTCATATCAAATGAACTGAGTTTATTTCCTATTTTATTTATTTTTCTAGTAGTCTGTCCAATTATTAAATATATATATCTAATATAGTATAACTTAAATTATTACTAAATTATCCTTATTTGTGTACTGGTTTTTATTTGTACTCTGATATAATGACTTGACATGTCTTCCATATCATGTGTGCTTTTCTCTATATCTTATAATCATTTTTTATTTTAATTAATATTTAAACCAAAAATTCTATCATTTTTGATAAAAATATAGCAGTTATTATTGATTTCCTTTTTCTTTTTCTCTTTTTAAAATTCAGTTACCAGTCTCCTTACTTTCAATCTATTATTTCATATTTCTTTTAAATGCATATTTGTTAACTAGATATGGATACAGTTTTTATTCTGATTCACATATTCATTGGATAGTACATGTATTATAATGGAAAAAAGTCAGTCCTTTCATGTATATTGTATAGATTGATATGATTTTTTTTCTTTTAAAACTTACTGGATGTCTCTTACTTTTAAAATTGTTTGATTTTTTTTTTCCTTTTGGTTTTTTTTATCAAGTTACATCCTCTTTTCCCTTTACATGTACATAGCTTTTATGAAAGTTACTAATGTGTAAATGAGAAAATGCCTTGTTAAAATGAATATTGATACAACCTGAAAAGTAAAAAATAAAGAGATTCAAAGAGCAGTGTGAAAGATTGTCTTTACTTAAGTAATTAAAGATGTGGTATATGGTATATGAAGATGTGACATAAGATGTGGTATTTATTTTGTTTACATCTAATAACATGATGAGTAGCTTCCCAGAATCTCTGCTGGGCCACTTAACATATGTTGTGCAAAAAGTGCAGAGTTCAGAGTTAATACTTTGCATGAAATATCTTATTTTATAACAGTGAAATTGCTTTCTCTTTTGTCTTGTGATTTTTTTTGAGGTGAAATTTAAGTTTTTGCGTGAGTAGTACTATTATACCTATCTTGAGTGTCTTGCTTGTACTGTGTTACATCATACCTTTGTTTATTTCTTAATAAACTGTTCACTTGTTAAAAAAAAAAAGTGCAGAGTTTGACATCAGGACTATTCCCTGGTCATGAGCCTGGTGAATTCTGCAGCTACTCAAGTAAATTCTAAATACTTTCTACCTCAGAAAGTTTGATTCTGTAAAAGTCTCTCTCTTGTAATAAGATTGTTTTACATAGTTTTACCAAACCTTCTAAGAGCTTTTACCTATATTGCAGAACCTACTCCAAACTGAAAAGGAAGGAACTCTTCCTTCTATGAAGCAAATATCACCCTGATACCAAAACCAGGAAAGGACCCAACAAAAAAGGAAAACTATAGACCAATTTCATTAATGAATATCAATGCAAAAATACACAATAAAATCCTAGCAAATAGAATGCAGCTACGTATTCAGAAAATCATACATCACAATCAGGTGGGCTTTATCCCTAGGATGTAAGGCTGGTTCAACATATGCAAATCCATAAAAATAATTCACCACATAAGTGAAACAAAAACAAAGACCATGTAATCCTCTCAATAGATGCAAAAAATTCATCAAAATTCAGCATCATTTCCTGATAAAAAATTGAAAAAATAGGCTTACATTGGACATTTCTTAAACTGATAAAAGCCATCTATGGCAAACCCACAATCAATATCATACTGAATGGAGTGAAACTGAAA
Organism: Arctocebus calabarensis; assembly: GCA_963573935.1. Classification (NCBI taxonomy): domain Eukaryota; kingdom Metazoa; phylum Chordata; class Mammalia; order Primates; family Lorisidae; genus Arctocebus; species Arctocebus calabarensis. The sequence goes on along the minus strand of CAUYON010136827.1, from coordinate 27,693 downwards.
GGATTTCCATTTATAACTGGAACAAGACAAGGATGTCCACTATTGGCTCTGCTATTCAACATAGTGCTGGAAGTCTATAGATTCAGTGTAATCCCCATTAAAACACCAACATCCTACTTTGAAGAACTTGAAAATATAACTAGCTTCCCATCATACTCTGCCCCAGACTTGTGTCAAGGGCACTTAGAATGTTTCGAAGGAGGAAGGGCAGCTTTTAAGATAGAACAATAATTATTATCAAGGAAGAAAAACTGATCAAGTTGTTTGGAGGATTTGGACCAAAGATATTTTCATTATTGTTCAACATATACCCCTCTTTCAACAGACAAAATGTTAAAAATGCATAAGATGAAAACTGTGTTGGGGGTCTTAACTGATATTTTTAGTATCTTAATACACTGGAAAACAATTTAAATTTTATCTTCCTCATCATTCCCATTTATAAACTGGGATATTTATAATTCTGTATGGGTACTTTTCAGGTAAATTAATTTTAAAAGAGTACTACAAATGCACTATGATTTATAACTTTTTAATGCTGTTCTTTGGATAATGTGAAGTACTTTGGATTATACATCAATATTTTAATTCACATTTTTTTCATGGAATGTACTACACATTAATAAGAGGTACCATAGCTGTCTGAAAGTACAAATGACCCACTTCAGCCTCAAGTACCCTTATGTTGCCCATTTAGTATGGCTCACTAGAGTAGCAGATATGTAGAAAAGGATAATATAGATGCTTCTAGATTAGAATTTGATGAAGTTGGCGTTTGTGTGAAAATTATAATAATCTTCATGTTAGAGACACTATGGCCAGTGACTCAACAGAATAACTGATGGGCCAGGTCCCAGGTATCTCATATTGGAACAATCTCTTATTATCTTTGGTCCTTCATTCCTTTAATGAAACAGAATAGAATTATCATCAAATAAGGAGGGAGTTCTTGCTTTGGAAGGCTGTTTACTAAGAAAAGTAGGAAATCCTCAGTTTTCATGGATTTTTATGAAATCCATAAAACTGGATATTTATGAAATGATAAATAGCGTAAGCACTGAAAGAAAAATTATATAGAGTAAGCACTGAAAGAACGAGAACTGAAAATTATTAGGAAGAAAGACTGATGAGTGTGGGGACCCTTGAAGGAAGACTGGGCCTTTTGTTGGACTTTTAATAGAGAAAGGACTTAGATAAATATGGAAGAGAGAGGAGGGGAAGAAAGTCTGTGGAAAATTAACAGCATACACAAAAACATGGAAATGTTGCAGCCCTTGACATGTTTAGAGGCAATTAAGAAATCTGTTTGGCTAAGTATAGGTTTTTATGACAGGAAAGTGAGTAATAAAGCCAGAAAGGTGGGTAAGGACCATAAAATGAGCAAAAGATGTGAATAGACATTTCATAGAACAAATTAAAAATATGAATTAGCCTTATGAAAAAAATGTTTAAAGTCATATTAGCTAGGGGAATATAAATGAAGTTTATTGAAGTGGTTGTTTTAAGCCCTTCAGGCAGACAAGAATTAAAAACATCTAGAGTACCTTTATAGAAGGTAGGGAATGAAGATGCTGTAACAGTACTGGAGTAGACTCACATCCTTCTCTCACTAGATGCACAGGATCTGGTACTCCCTCATTCCTTTGCCTTTACCAGTGGCAATGTTATGGATTCTAATCAAAACACGGGCAATATGTATGCATGAATTCTGTGTCATAATACTTAACTGTTCTTGTGATTAGCCTGTCTTCTCTCTCTGTCACCGTGATTGTGGATGAGACTGCATATGATGGAGGCTACTAGATGATTGTTGAAATAGCAACCTAAAATTTAAATAAATTGGAGATAATTCATAAAGAACAATTAGCCTAGAAAGTTGCCCAGATTCACCTTTGATTTTGCACAAATGAAAAATAAATGTTTGTTATGTTAACCCTTGAAATTTTAGGGCGGTTAGTTGCCATAGCCTCACAAAGTATACTTGGGCTCCTACATTGCTGGAAGAAATGTTAAGAACAAAGTCTCCTTGGAAGGCAATCTAACAGCACTTACTAAAATAAAAGATACATAGACCATTTGACTGATCAAATTCACTGTTGGAAGAAAGTCACTATTTTATCCCACAGAAATAAAATTACCAAGTAGTAAAGATAGTCCAAGGATACTTATTGTAGCAATAGGTTTTATTTAATAGCCAGTAAAATAAAATGTCCCTATATCAGGGAATATTTGCATAAAGGTGGCATGTTCATACTAAAAAATGTTACATAACCCTCTAGAAAGAATAAACTAGAATTCTATAAGATGACTAGAAGAGATTTATATAAGACACACTATGATCCAATATTTTGAAATAGATAATGATAAAACCTATGATAAGATGATGTTTATTTATATAAATATAATCACTTTAGGATTATGTAAGTATAAAAAAAACACATATTAAGTTGGTGCTTATGTTGGAGGCCAAAAACTGATAGCCCCCAATGTGATGCTTTGTCATACTGAACTGAAAAAAAAACAGCTTCAAGATCTCCCTTTCTTTAACTACCCCTTTTGATTCTCAATCCACAGGATAAAGTTGTTTCCTAAAATTTTCTTATCTGCTTAAATTCTGGACCTGCCAAGGAAGAAAATGACTATCTCTGTTCCCTCCTCTGAGTTTTTTAACTGAACTCTTATCACAAGAAGAAAGACTAAAGCTTGCCAACATACCTGGACAAACTTTTGTCACAAAAGTGGACCTAAAATCATTTTGACTGAAGCCAATTTATGTTCCTCCATTCCATTAAATTTCCCTAGAACTCATTTACTACAACCTTAAAATCATTCTCACCTCCCCATTGCCCTTTTTGCTAAAAAGGGTGTATGCTGAGCTGTACTTCATTTCCAAGTGGGATAATCACTCTGTGATTCTCCCTCGGGCACATCAATGAATTTGTAGACCTTTTCATGTATTAATCTACCTTTTGTCCGTCAATTTTCTGTGAGTAATAGGTAAGGAAAGATTTCCCTTACCTGCGTAGGAAGGGAGGATGGAGGATGGAGTATTAGTATATGGGAAGAAGAGTACAAGTTTATATATACATATATATATTCATACATGACATTTTAAAAGTGAGTCCACTTGTCCGTGGGAAGAAGGTAGCAATTATAAGATGAGTCAACTAATAACACAAAAAAGACATTAATTCACAATATAGCACGGCTTAGAGGTTTAACCTTGGGTCCCAATTCATCTTAGCATAGCACTGCAATATAATCTCAAGGTCATCAATTATATGTATTACAGGAAACCTAGAAGAAAAGATATTTTAGCCTTCATGTTTTTTTTCCCACATCATGTCTCTCCTGGGTTCCTATTGAATGTTAATGTCAATTTAATATCAATATCCCATGTAATATATATATATATATATTTCCCCCCCTTCGGTGCTTACTAAAATCTTTTTAAAAAAGATATTCATTATTAAATCACAAACCATCTCATTGTAACATGTTTAGTCTTTTTTTATTCTTTGTATTCTTTTACTTTGTCTTTTAAAAGTATAAAATTTGCCCACAATCTTCTTTTGTTAAGAAACAGAGCACCTCTTCCTCTACCTTATAGGAGCACTGAGAGAGGTTTCCGAGCCTGCTCTTTGTGCAGGTCTCTGACAATGTTCTGACCGCTTCCACTGTCCTGGGACGTCTGAAGAATGCAAATGCCCATTCCCTGGACACAGTCACATGGAGCATTCTCCTCATACCTTTGATTGTCAAATATTCTCTTATTCACTAATTTTGATATATTCCTTTCTCAAATTCATACATTAAAGGAAGATAATCAGTTTTAATTTTCTTATATACCTTTAGCGTTTTATGGCCAATGGCAACCATGTGGGTTTGATGAGACTTATATTAGACTTTCTGTAAAAGTAAAACATTATTGAATTGTACAATTTTTCTATAATTACAACAGTAATTGTAATAATAAACAGCTATAATTATAATACTCAACAGGTCATTATTATTAGTATATCATGGTTTTAGAAAGGTACCTATTCTGCAAATATTTGAAAATTATGAGCTAATCTCAACATAGTTCTTAGGGAAACAAACTATATAGTGCCAAAAATTTTGGTCTTTCGTAAATTTAAAAGAAAGATCTATTAAATCAGGTTACTTAGTAATATCGACCTTGCCACTCTCATTATTGCTTGACTAAGTAAGGTTTTATAATACTGATGTTCAGTGTATTTGAATAATATTAACGGATTCTATAATAACAGTTTTTTTTAATTCTTTGGTTCATCATTATTTACAGAAACTATAGCATTGTCCAGAACATAATAGGCACTTGATAAACTATTTCTAAGGACATAAAATGCAACTTTGGAAAAAGAACAAAGAACAAATATGGTGACAAGTTTAGAAAGGATTTTAAATAAGACAGGCTCTCCTGAAGTTGCTGTATTCTGACTTTGGCTGGTAACTCTGATAGGCTCTTTGATAAGTGATTTTTAGATGACCCAAGGAATTATCCTACTTTACAAATTAGACATCAGGTAAAATAATATTTTTTAATTTGGTAAAATATACATAACATTAAATTCATGATTTTAACCCTTTTAAGTATACGGTTCAGTGGCATTCCGTACATTTATATTGTTGTGCAACCATTACTATTATCCATCGCCAGAACTATTTTATCATACCAAACTAAAACCACACAAAACCCATGAATCAATTCCCTATTCTTCCCCCTCCCTCCAGTCCCTGGTATCCACTGCTGTACTTTCCATCTGTATGAATTTGAACCTTCTCAGTACCTTATATAAGTAGAATCATACAATATTTATTCTTTTGTATCTAGCTTATTTCGCTTGGTAAAACACTTTTATCTAAAACCTGAACACTGTTTATACTTAAGTAATTCGTACCAACTGAGGAGTGGTTCATCATTTTGATCAACACATTGCCTTAGCCCTTTTTGAGCTTTCTATCAGCCCTGAGTTAATGGGGACTATAAGTGGAACTTCTTTATTGGAATACATGCCTGGCTCCCACCTGACTTACAGCCCAGTAATGATGCATATACCCCAAGGGCATAATTTGGATGTTGGTATTACGAGAACAAGGCATTCTGGATATGTTTGTCATGTCAAGAAATTGTTTACTATGTTTAAGAATGGAAAATTTGTCAGACCTACTGACCTTTTGGAGTATTTCCCAATAAGAAAAAGTTGCTCACATTTATTGGTAGCATTAATGTAAATTTAATTACTTGGTATGCCTGTGGTATAATTTTTCTTCCTGTAAAGGTAGGTCAGCACATTAGAAAGGTTAAGAATCTCATTCTAATTGGAGCCACAAAATATCGTTAATTAAATCCCCACAGGAGTCCCTCTGGATTGAACTACATATATTGAACTCAAAGAAGATTAAACAGTGTAATCCTTTTACTTTTCTAAGGGAGAATAGTATATTTTCTTTTTCAATTATGATCTTTAAACTGCACACTTACATCCTTTTTATAACTGACTAAGAATTTGGAAGTTTCTTTCTTTTATAGGAAAAAGTATCCTTTTAAATGCATATTCCATTAATATTATTAATACTGTTAAAAGACCATGGAATTCCTTTTACTGTAAACCAACATGCCCTGTGAGTAAAGTCTCATTTCTGGTTTTTCAATGTGACAAAATGATAGCCAAGTTATCTTTACATCTTTCAGGTCCCTTTACAATGAATCCTTGTGTGGACTTTAGTAAAAGTATTTCAGAGTCCCATTAGAGGAATTAACTGGTCCAATCCTGTCTCTTCTAGCAAAATTGTGCTACAATGTTGTGTACCCAACTTCCCAAGTGCACTTTGAAATGTTTTTACTGTAGGTAAATTCAAAGTATAACTTACCTTTCTTTATAGCTCCATTTGCCCTCTGGTGACCCATACAAAGTTCAGGTATTTCTATGTAGTTCTTTTAAAGTTTATGGGGTTTTCCCAGGAAAGAGGTAGATTTGTCAATAACTACTGCCTATTGAATTTTTTTTATTGCAAACTGTAAGACAATGACTTCTTTAGCACTCCCCTACTGTTGCTGCCCACTTATGAAAGGTAAGTATGCACTTGCTTGAAATGACCAATAAAACTGTTAGAAGACCCTTTCGGAACTGCTCATGTTTCTCTCTGTGAGTTCCGAACCACCTGAGGAACAAATATAAATCTTTTTTCCCCCCTGAAACATGTGTATTGGATAAAATGGCTTGGATTTCTGATCAAGATTACCTTTGTATGTTTCCCCATTCCTGTATCATCTAGTTCCTGAGTAGAGAAACCCTGCTCCCAGCCTCTGGGGCTGCCTGTTACTTCTTCAAGGTCATAAAGCAGAACATAGGTAGTCAGTGTGCTAGACAGGTTCAGAAAACAAAAAGAGCAGACCTTTTGGATCACTCAATATATTAACCTTGCCACAAAGTGGAATGTGGGGCTGTGGGTCCCGGACATGCTCTTTCTCTCTAATCAAATAAAGGATTAAGTGGGATTAGTTACAAAGACAGTTAGCTAAAATGAAGAATTCCCCCAAAACATCCTAAAAAGTAGAACTTGCTACTTTACATGCCAACTACAATTCAGGAATAAGCAAATAATGATGCCCCTTAAAGATAAGCCATCACAAAACTGTTGGTTTGTTTTCTTTTTTTAATTATATTGCTTCTCCACCCTCTAATATCATCATATATCTTCCTCATGTATGAAATATCTTCAGCAAACATGCATTTGCCTTGAGTGTGTCCTTTTTCTCTTTGCCTGATTAACTGGTTATGTGTATTATTGTTTTTTTAGGACATTCTCCTAAGCATTGCTTCTTCCAGTATGGCTTTCTTAACGCCGTCAGATAGAAGTGCCACCTTCCTTTCATATGTCCTCACAGAACCTTATGCTTGTCTCACTAGATTTATTCAACAGTGTGTGGTTATTTTAAATGTGTCTGACTTCGTTCTAAATTTTAAAAACAGAATCTATTTGACATAGAAACATGTTTGTGAATTAATTAATGAATGTTGAATTAGAAAGCAAAAGGCAAGAATTCCAATACCAATTTTGCTGTTAATTATAACTGTTCTTTCTTTTCATGAAGAAAGAACCCCCGTCATATAATTTTTATAGTTATATGCTATGGCTAAAACAATTTGATCTTTTACTACTTATCTTTGAATAGTTACTGGGTACCTATTTTGTGTGTGTTGCACCTAATGTGAGGTAAACAGAAAGGCAAGCACGATCTTTATCCATAGGAGCTTACATAGCAGCAATAAAATATGCCAAGAAAACAAAGATATTCTTTTCAGAATATAAGTATGACAATTGTGGTGCACACTGAATTGAAGGTAGAAGACCAATGCACGTTAACGTGTGTTAGAGTTCAGAGGTAGGAAGAATTGTGGCCTGTCTATGATTCAATCTGACAGAAATATAGACCTTCTTGGAGGTAATTAGAACAGCTGCAATTTACTGAATGCTCACCATGTGCCAGCCAGTGACCTAGGTATCTGCATAGTAACTCATACGATGATCATAACTATCCCGTTGCACATACGATATCATAGACATGAAATGGAAGTTCAGGAGTTAACAGGTCATGTATAACCTTGTATCTTAAGTTATGAGCTTAGATGTTAGTGTGCAAAAGAGGGAAACCATTGTTGGACTTAAACATCGTATTTGTGTTTTAGAAAGATCAATAACTGCCATAAAGAAAAATGCATTAGGCAGTAGAGGGCAAGACCTATTCTAGGGCAGATAATGTCAATCTTAGTAATAGTCATAATTGACAAAGTAGAAACTGTTGTATGAGAGTGGTAAAAGATCAAAGATACAGTAAGGGAGAAATGCCAGGTTGGATCACTCACTGGATATGTGGTTTGAAGAACTAAAGGCAACATAACGATGTAGTAGCTTTGGGAAACACATGTCCCCTTTCATAGAAGAAGGAAATGTGAATGAGAAGGTTTAGGTAGGACATGGATATGTTTTAGACATACACTTGAGATACAAGTGGAAGTTAAACAAAACAGTGCATAACAGTAAGAGTTATACAATTCCAGTTTGTATTTGTCTGTACAGATCTGGGAGAGCCAGGTGAGGAATGATCCAGTCTGGTTAATGCTAGGAAGGAACCCTATCAAAGCACATGGAAGGAACTGGGACCCCTAATCTATGCAGCTGCTGGTCTCAGTAAGAGTTTTGGAGAACACGATTGTAAGTGAAGTACAAAACATCTCTTAGCAGCAATTTTTTAAATTAAAATGAAACATTTGAACTTTAACCTTATCATGAGTTTTACAATACCACAATAAGCATTCTTCAAAAATATAAAAAGTATTGACATCTGTCGGTCAGGGAAAATGACCTTGAAACACTACAATATTCTAGATGCTTCCTAAAATACACAAGAAAAATCAATACATGCTTGGCATAGCTTAATGTTAAATGTATTCCAGTACTCAAGAGACTGAAATCTAATTTCAGGCAGACACAAAAGCTGTTAATCAAAACGTTTAATAGGAATTATAATACCTAATATTTATGGAGTTCTCAGTATGTGTCAGGCCATTATATAAGTTTCTTACATGCATTAACTCATGTAATACTCACAATGACCTCCTTTTATGGATAGCAAAGATGAGGCACATAAAGATTAAAAGTTAAGTGGAAGAAACTCCATCAGAATCTAGCAGGTTGGCTGTGGAAACTGCATTGCCATTGAGACACTTGGGGCGTGCCCTTACTCTTTCTTTCCAAGTAAAAAGCTAATAGAACTCTTAGCTACATTACACACTGATAAAACTATGTTAATAGTGAAATTTGGATGTGTTAATTTTTAATGCTAGATTATTTGACTGAAAACACAATGAGATTTTTTTTTCAGTCTTCACTCCGTTCATTTAAAATAACCACAAAATCTTCTGTCTTTATGTAGTGGTTAGAGCTTGAAAGCTGAGCTTTTGGTATCTTTAATCATAGCTAGGATAATGTATATCAGAAGAGCTAAAGGAAATGTAAAGATAATTAAAATCTCATAATTATTTTTCTGCTCAATTCAAATGCTTTATCAGCAAATCAGATTATTATAGTGTGTAATCACAGAGATAATTGAAAAGAAAGGGACTTCCTGGATGATAAATATCAGATAGCAACAAATGCATTCCTACACATATATAATATTTGATCAAGCGTATTTTTTCCCTATTAGCCACAGGCTGTCCAGAGTTAACTTTTTATGACATTGTATAACCCAAGATCACCTCTCTACTCTTTTCCTTATTCCCCTACAAGTGCAGAGGTTGAACACAACGTATCATTTTTTTCTCAGCTAATTCTACTATTATACAACTTTTCTCATATATTTATATAAATCATTCATCTTTCTAACTTCTTTTAACTTTCTTAAGATTAATTTATAAGCAAATTAATTCCTAATTTCTTTGTCTTCCACTGTCTTTTGAGAATTAAACTATTGATGCACATCATGGCTTATAAACACTAAAGTAATGCTATAAATGTATGCAGTTGTGTCAAGAAAAAAACAAAGTTTATGTTTTGAAGTGAAATAAGACTATAACCAAAGCAACTAATATTAAAAATCCTTGTGAGTTCTTAGCAGTCCACTTTAAAAATCTCTATCCACACTTTCTTTGTCTTCATCCTGTTTTAATTAAAATGGTGCCTTTATAAGCAGTAGCACTCAAGAGAAATAAGCCACTTTTCTTTAATTTGACTTTATAGGTTTTTATGTTTTATTTCGTTACTAGTTAAGAGAATTATTTTTCTGCAGTAAATGTGCTGAGTTTCAGCTCTATTATAGGCTCAATAATCTTTTATGAGTTGGCCATGGAATAGTCCCCTCCTCCATCCCTGTCACCATTTATAACACATTTTATGGAAAAATATGTGCATTCTACACAATCGCTTTTCAAATGAACTACTAGAGTATCCCCGGTTTTTTAAGAGGGAACTCTCCTTAGGAATCTGTGTCCCTTATGGTCCTAAATCTATGGTGGAAATTCTGTGTATTCAGTTGTGAGTTGTGAACCTAAGTTTAGAGAAACAATTTCTGTCTCCTCCCTCAGCATATCATGCCTAAGCCTCTGCCCCAAACTGAAGTCTATGCCCTTTGCACTTGACTTTTATACAAGAAATTTTGATACCTAGACTTGACTTCCAGTGTTTTATCAAATTAATATTTTATATGGACAATCTTAATTTTATCTTATAAATATAAATAATATAATATAAGACTATTCTTATAAGTCTTATAATATAAGAATAGTCTCTCATATATATATTCATCTAAGATGAATCTTGAACTAAGAATAGTCTCATATATATATGAGTATACATGTAAAGTATAAATAAACATATAAAGTATATATAAATATATAAGTATATACAAATATATAAATATATAAAGTATATATAAAGTCTCATATATGTGAGAATACATATATATGAGTATATCTATACTTCATAGTATATGGATTGATACTTTCTGGAAAACACTCATCTATGTGTGTGTATGTATAAATATTTATATTTGTTTGTATATATTCATAAATATATATATATTATACATACACATGTGAAACTTTTGCCTTTCATATTTTTTAATTCCAGACCATAATCAGATATTGGCAATAGTAACAAATAGGTTTTAACTTAGTTATTCAATGCAAGTATGCTAATACAATAAGCCAGAATAAATTGAGTCAGCTGTATTGAGTCACCTGCAATAATACCTGTATTTAATGCAGGAAATTAAAATAATCTTTTTGATATAGTGAAAACAATATAGGGAGGCAAGGGTGGAAAGACAAAGAACCAAAAGAAAGATGTTTAGTAATAAACCACAAGGGAGATGTCAGTAGCTTAGATGAGAATGGATGGGGTAAAAATGATTAAGTGGTTAGATGTTAAATAGATTTTTCCAGGATATGCATATGTGGGAGAAGAGAGGAGTCAAGAATGGTTTAGAGGATTTTGCTTTACCAATGGAAAAGATCAAGTTGCTGAAAGTCTTCCTAAGAAAAGTAGGATGAGACTGAGTACCAATAGTTCACTGTTGCTTATGTGCCATCATTAAGAGCTTTCGAACTGAGGGATCAAACCATAAATTAGATATATGAATATTAATCATTCAGAATCAAGAGACTGAAGTAGCAGAGGTTTAAGACAAAGACTATCTCTGAAATTGGAGAATGTATACTTTCCTAGAACATCTTTAAGTCCCAAGAACATTGGCAGGTTACTGAGTACCATAGCAATAGAAAAGAGTGATGTCACAAAATATGTTTCATTGAAATTCATCAAATCAATGAATTAAAGAATAAATGAGGTGCCACCTCCTGAGTTTGTCCACTGATAGGTAGCAAAGAGTCACTTGGCTAAGGGAGAGGAGAGTTGGAGAACCTCAAAGATTCCAGGCTTTCCAGTGATGCACTGTCCAGGGTCTCTGAGTCCTCCAGGACAGATGCCAGGCAAGTGATCAAAAATTCTAAGTCCTGGAAGGTATCTAAGAACATTTGAACATTCATACTGAAATGCCCACATGAGTTCAAGCAAAATGGTGGACTGGGGACATTTCCTTATCAGCCACTTACAATGAGATGGGGGAGAGAGAACTTCAGCCACCTTTGGCTGGGGGATCTGGTAGAGATGGGGTCTTGCTTTTTCTCAGGCTGGCAAGGAGCTCCTGACTTTGAAGGACCCACCCAGCTTGGCCACCCAATATCCTGGAGTTGTAGCTGTGGGTCAAAGCTGAACACCACAATTTCTACTCTCTCTTTCTGCTCTTCTCTTTCTCTTCATGAATAATTTCTTTTCACACACACCCCTTTAGTTCTTTTGTAAATCATTGTTTTTTTTTCCTTCCTCCTTTCTCTCTCTTTACCCTTCTCTTCCTTTTGGCTTTATACCAAAAGACCACTTTAACAACTTAACTCAGAGATAAGATAATTTAAAGGTAAGAAGGTAGTGAAATGAAAAAGTAGGTGAAGGAAGTGAATAAGAAGAGAGCATACATGAGGAGGAATGAACAGCAAATAAAAGATCAGAACAGAGCAACCCTCCCACTACCAAGGTGTCATGAGATATCTACTGCAGAGGATTCCACTTGTAAGGAAATAATAGAAATGTCAGCAAGGGAACTTAAAATATTAATAGCAAAAACAATAAGGGGAATTGATGAGAAAATGTAAAATAATCAAAAGGAAACCCCAAAACAGAACTAAAAATGGATGAAAAATATGAAGAATATAAAAAGGATACAGTGGAGCTCAAGGAATTGAGCAAGTCAATCTGTACACTTAAAGATGTGGTAGAAAGTATCAATAACAGATAATTTCATGGATAAAAAAGAATCTCAGAGCTATAGGATAAAGCCCTGAGCTAACCCAGGTAGTTATACAGGCAGAAAAGAAGAAAAAGAAAACAGAACATTTGCCTAGAGAATTATGGGACGTCACAAAACATTCAAACATACAATTATTGGGATTCCTGAAGGTGAAGCAGAATGACCCAAAGGAGAGGAAACCCTATAGGAGTATATCACAAACGAAAATTTCCTAAGTATCACTAAAGATTTGAAAATAGTCCTTTTAGAGCAGTGGTTCTCAACCTTCCTAATGATGCAATGTATTTTCTTTGTTAAAGAGGGGTTGTGACCCACAGGTTGAGAACCCTGTTTTAGAGGGGAATTTGAACCACAGGTCATCTCAACACAAACAACATCTCCAAGACACATTGTAATGAATCTGTTTAAAATTAAGATGAAAGAGAAACTTCTGCAAGCAGCCAGGATTAAGTACCAAATGACTAACAGTGGCATTTCTATCAGGGTAATAGTGGACATTTCAGCCAAAACTTTCTAAGCCAGAAGAGAATGGTAATCTATTTTTAACCTTCTTAAACAAAACAATTTCCAACCCAGAATTCTGTATCCTGCTAAACAACACTTTAAAATCAATGGAGAAATCAAATCTTTTACTGATCTGCAATTATTGAGGAAATTTGTCACAACAAAACCAGCTCTAGGGGAAATACTTAGACCTATTTTCCACACTGAACATCACAATTGACTACCAGCAAAGTAAAATATCCACAAACTAAAGGACAAAACCTAGCTTCCACAGTGACACAAAAGATAAAATTAAACAACAGGCTTTCACAAAATAAGACAAATATAACTCCACCACACTTACCAATTCTCTCTATAAATATTAATGGCTTGAATTCCCCAACCAAAGTGGAATAGACTGGCCAACTGGATAAAAAAGCAAAAGTCATCTATGACCTTCCTCCAGGAAACACAACTAACCTCAAAGGATAAAATAAGACTCAGGGTAAAGGGTTGGAAAACAATACTTCAGGCAAACAGAAATAGAAGAAATGAGGGTTCACAAACTTATTTTGAGATACAAGTGTATTTAAAACAATTGAAGTTAAAAGACACAAACATGGTTGCTTCATACAGGTAATGGGAACAATACAAGAGGACATTACAATTCTTAATCATTACAAATATTTATGCACCCAATTAAAATGCTTGAGATCTATGAAACAGACCCTAATTGGTTTGAACAATACAACAACCTACAACACTATAATTGCTGGGGACTTTAATACCCCTCTGGAAAAATGGGAATGATCCTCTAAAAAAAAAAATTAAACAAAGATACAAGGGGATTTAAATGCAACCCTAGAACAACTGTGCTTAATAGACATATACTGAATACACCATCTCAGAGATAAGGAATATACATTTTTCTCATTAGTCTGTGGAACATACCACAAAATAGATCATGTAGGACACAAATCAAACCTCAACAAAATTAAAATAATTGAAAGTATATTTTGTATCTTTTCAGACCACAAGGCAATAAAGGTGGAATTAACTCCAATACAAATTTTCATCCCCGCACAAAGGCATGAAAATTAAACAACCTTATGCTGAATAACAGTTGGGTCAAGGAAGACATAAAGGAAGAAATTATAAAATTCCTCTTACATAACAACAATGAAGAGACAAGCTACCAAAGCTCTAGGACATTACAAAAGCAGTCATAAAAGAGAAATTTATTACATTAGATGCAAACATCCAAAAAACAGAAAGAGAGCACATCAGCAAACCAATGAATAATCTCAAGGAAATTGAAAAGGAAGAGTAATCCAATTCCAAGCCTAGTAGAAGTTAAAGAAATATCCAAATTAAATCATAAATAAATGAAGTTGAAAACAAAAGAATAATTCAGAAGGTTGATGAAACAAAAAGTTGGTTCATAAAAAATAAACAAAATCAATAAACTTTTGCCAGATTAATCAAAAACAGAAAAGCAAGATTTCTAACAACCTCAGTCAGAAATGAAAAAGGTGAAAATAAAAGCAGCTTCTGCAGTGATGTGAGAGATTATCTCTATTACAAAAAACTCTACACCCAGAAATTTGATAAAGTGAAAGAAATGGACCAATACTTGGAATTGTACCATCTCCTTCGAATTAACTTGGAAGAAATGGATCTCTCGAGCAGACCAACATCAAGCACTGAGATTAAAGAAACAATAGTAAAATCTTAAGAAAATAAAAGTCCTGAACCAGATGACTTTGCATCAGAATTCTATCAAACCTTCAAAATAAGAGCTTATCCCTATACTGCAGAACCTATTTAAAAACATTGAGAAGGAAGTTAACTTCTCCAAAATGTTCTATGAAGCAAACATCAACTAAGTGAGCATTTCCTGCTACCAAAACCAAGAAATGATCTAACCAAAAAGGATAACTACAGATCAAATTCATTAATGAATAAGTATGCAAAAATACTGAATAAAATCTTAGATAATAGATTATAGCTACATGTAAAAAAAATTATACATCACAATCGAGTACGTTTCATACCAGTGATGCAAGGCTGGTTTAACATATGCAAATCCATAAAGGTAATTCGCTCTTTCAGTGGAAGACCATAGTATCCTCTCAATAGATGCAGAAAAAGGATTTGATAAAATGCAGCATTCTTTTCTATCAAGACCACTTAAGAAAATAGGCAATTGTGGCAACAACAAAAATAAATAAATGGGACTTAACTAAACTGAATAGTTTCTGCACAGCTAAGGACATAACAAATAAAGCAAAAAGACAACCTTCAGAATGGGAAAAAGCATTTGCAGAGTATGAATCTAACAAAGGGTTGATAACTAGAATCTACAGAGAACTCAACTTAGTCAACAACAAAAAAAAGAGCGAATAATCACATTTATCACTGGTCAGGAGACATGAATAGAACCTTCTCTGAGGAACATGGACAAATAGCTAATAAACGTATGAAAAATGGTCATCATTCCTAATCATCAGAGAAATGCAAATCAAAACCACCCCAGATATCACCTAACCCCAGAGAGAATAGCCCACATCACAAATTCCAAAGTTGCAGATGATGGCATGGATGTAGAGAGAGGGGAACACTTTTACACTTTTGATGCGACTGCAAACTAATACAGTCTTTTTGGAAAGATGTGTAGATAATCCCCTAGGAACTCAAATTAGACTTCCCCATTTGATCCCAGAGTCTCATTACTAGGCTTCTACTCAGCAGAAAAATTCAATTTATCATAATGACATTTGCACTAGATTGTTTATTGTGGCTCAATTTATAATAACCAAGATGTGAAAACAACTTAAATGCTCATCAATCCAGGAATGGATTAACAAACTGTGGTATATGTATACCACAGAGTACTATTCAGCCAGAAAATAGAGACTTTACATCTTTTTTGTTAACATGGACTAAGTTGAAACACATTCTTCTTAGTAAAGTATCACAGGAATGGAAAAGCAAAGATTTAATGTACTCAATACTAATATGAAGCCAGAAGGTGATCTGATACACACCCACATTAGAGAAAAATTCAGTTCTATTCAAGTCAAAAGGAGAGGGAATGAAGGATGGGGAAAAGGGAGGAGGGGTGGGAATTTGTGTTCTCCCACTTAATGGGCACAATGTAAGGGTATATGGCACACCTTTTAGGACTCTAAAAGAGGGACTCTACCTAACAAATGCAAATATTGTAACCTAACAGGTTACAATATTTAATCTGAAATTAAAAAAGAGAATAAATGAAAAAATGTTTGGATTATTAATATCTTAAAAATTTTTTCCTAGAAGTCATGAAATACAAGGGTAATGACTGCCATATAGTATGTGCTCAACATTTGGTAAATGTATGAAGTAAAAAGTTAGAAAAAGGAGAGCCTAATTACTTCTTAGCAATAACAGAAGTTCCTAATTATTGAGAACATAATACAAGCTAGGCATTCTCGTAATGAATTAGATGTGTACTTAGTTCTCAAATAATCTCACATATCAAATGTGAATAAAGTCTTCATTTTACAGATAAGGTCACTCAGACTTAGAGAGGTTGAATGAATTAGCCAAGGTCATACAAAATGGCAAAATGAAGATTGATCTAACAAACTTGGCAGCCAGTTCTTACCTACCACAGAGAAATGCCTCAAAAAGGTACTTTTTATGACCTTTCTCCAGTGAAAGGCATTCTTTTGAAAAGCATTTTACAATCGTATTGAAAATAGACTTATACCCAACTTATAATTTTTTTCTCTTGCAGTATGGATTCACCAAACACTTAATCTGTTTTCAGAAGTTTGCCTTTTCTTCCTGTATTCAACCTGTCTCCCAATTCCCTACCCAAAATAAATACACAAAAGAAATTCTTCGATTTTTACCCTGTGCTACAGAACTGATTTGTGTACTCACCCTCAAATTCACATGTTGAAGTTAATCGTCAGTGTGATTGTATTTGGAGATGGGACATTTGAGAGGTAATCAAGGTTAGATGAGGTCATGAGGTTGGATCTTCATGATGGGATCAGTGCCCTTATAAGAAGAGACACCAGACAGTGTGTATATGCTTGTGAGTACACATATTCTCTCTCTTTCTCTTTTGCTATTACTGCTGTCTCTTCCTGTACGGAATAAGTGGTCATCTTTAAGCCAGAGAAAGAATCCTCACCAGAACCCAACTATGCTGACACAGCACCCTGGCTTCTTGAACTTCTAGCCTCCAGAACTGTGACAAACTAATTTTCAGTTGTTTAAGCTCCCCAGTCTATGTCATTTTGTTATGGAAGTCTAAGATGACTGATGTACACAGGAAATTATGTGGGATATTTTCAGGATCGATCTAAGTACCGCACTGTACCTGAGTATGTAATTCTCCATATAGAGAGTTCCCAAAGTACACTCTAAATCTTCACCTAGCTTACTAATCATAACAGTGACCCTGTACAGTGTACGTGGGTCATGAATCAGAGAAGTCAAAGTACAAAAAGAACCTACATGTCCCTGGTCTCACATTTGTTAAGTGGTGGAGGTAGATGGCAATCAAATTCAACTCTTCTGATTCCAAGCCTCTTGTTCCTTTCACCACCACAGGATGAAGGCGTTATTACCAGCCACCCCAAGCAACAACTTGAGAGAGGTAGAAAGGGCAATTGTTAACAACACAGACTCTGGAGCCACTTGGCTTAAATCCTGCTTCTACTACTTTTCATCATTATGACACTGGAAAATAGTCCAAGTTTCTTTGCTTCAGTTTTCTTCTTTAGAAAATATGATAATAATAGCACCAGATGGGTTGTGAGAATTAAATGAGTTAATTCATGCAAAACACTTCAAGTAGTCTGCAATGCATAGAAAGCAACTCTATAAACACTGGAAAAAATTAATGCTACTGTTCTTTTGATGCACATGTAAGGGTTGTGTAGATGGAAGATGGAACAAGGCAGAATCCTGTTTCATAGGTATGGCTCGATAAAAGAAAGAAATCAATAGCTAGCTTCCTTTTTCTCATCTATTGTTTTTTTCTACATTGACAATAACATATGGCATTTATTATCATCAATTTTATTATAACTCTAAAGATTAATTCTCCATAATTCCTCTGTGTCCAGGGTGAGAGATATTAGTAATCAATTATGGTCTCCTCTAATCATCCTCATGGACTGGTTAGCAAAAAGCAACTAATCTCTCTCTCAACCTTTGCCCCCTTTCTCTCTCTGGATACATTTTTCTGTTGTTTACTATTTAATCATCATAAAATAAATCCTTTGCTCAATAAAAAACAAATTTTTATCTTTTCTAGGGAGATTATTATTTATTATTAGTAGCTTTCTACTAATGAAGCCAATCCTTTCACTGGTTTACTCTTACCTGCCTATTTTATTCTGTGGAATGTTCCCATAAGAATTGAAATCATTTATTCTTATTCCCATTCTTCAACCGAGCAATGTGTTTTGTTTGTATTATCTGCAGCATGCTAAAATTAGAATCTCTCTAATTTTGAAGCTGGCTTTTTCAAGCCATTTTTATTCTAGTCATTTTCTGTGTTCAAAATTCTTGACAGAAGATAGAATAAGACAGAACCCTGTTTCTGGTTTTAATAGGTATGGCTCAATGAAATTCCATTTTAACATTGTTATATTGGAAGTTGTTTTTGAAGTATGATTCAAAATGCACTGTTAATGAACTTAACGTAGTACCTCAAAATGTACCTTTTTGTGACTGTAAGCATGAATGAGCATGGTGAGGAAGTGCACAATCTCTGGGGTGAGCCTGCTTGAATTTGTATTTGACCTTGCTAGGTGACCTTTAACTTCTCTGGATTTATCTTTTTTTTTATCTAACAGTTATAAGACTTTTGAGTGTATTAAGTAACTTACATTATGTGTTGCAAGTCAGGGTATGTCAAAGTGTGCTGAAAAGTAAGCTAAAGTCTCTATGGCTTAACACAATAAAGGTTTATCTCTCATTTGCACAAATTCATCCCTGGGTTGGGATAGGCCTCCAGGGCAACTGACCTCCACGCAGCTGTTCAGCAACCCATGCTGCTTCAATCCTATGGCTTGGTCATCTGGACAAGAGGCTCTACTTTGCTGCAGCAGGAAAACAGTCAAGAAGATTGGCATGGGATATTCCCTGCCACAGCTCAGAAGAGATAGATACACACCACTACATGGGCCTCTGGCTGACTAAAATTTAGAGGCTCCATAATGAGGAGAGAGGAAGGAAGACTTTCTGAGCATCGCTGGCTATGCCCCAGGGTATAAAGCCATTGGAACAATTTGGGCTACAGGGTAAGAAACCAATTCATCTTGGCTATTAAAATTATCCATAGAAGATCAGAGTATGGCACTAAGGAGTTCAGAAACAGGCTTAGCTAAAGGTTGCTATTAGGCTGACTACATCGAGACTAGGAAATGAATTTGCATGTTTAGAGCAAGAGTCACAGAAACATCTTGCAGACCTTGCTTGGTGTCCTCATTCCTATTCTGCTTTAAATTGAATTTACCTTTCTCAATTCTCCTACCTCAAAATCTTATGTCATCTGACCAGCCTTTTAACCTTTCCATAATTCAGTTATCTCATCTGCAAAATGGAGATAATTATAGTTCCTTCTTCAGAGGCAAATATAAATAGCAGATTGATCTAATGACTTTAGGTCACACAGCTTAGCTATCTCTGACATACAACTTTGGATGTACTCTTGATCATTGTTCTCAGTTTTGGCATGAAGGCGTGATTGATATTACCTCTAAAAATGTCTTCATATGCTCTTATGAACCCATGAGTAATTATTTGTCTACATTTGAGACAACAGGGTTTGTTTCTAAACCCCCTAAGATTAAGCTCATGAGTTTCCCAGCCTCCCACTGAGTCATTCTCTAATTTTTAACATCACACTTGACTTAAATTAAGAAATAGTTTACGACCTCTAGCCTCTACCTTATGGAGATCAACATCAGGTGACCATAGTTTCCATCCCATCACTATTCATTTTATTAATTCTGATTAGTGGCACCTAACTTTTCTGAATGTACGCACCCATAAGCCCCCTGGCTTATCATTCAGCCAGTCACTGAACTTTTTCTTCACTTTCTTCCTTTCACCAGTCTAGAAGTCAAAACTCAATCCAATGGCAAGATCCTGCTCCTCACTGATAGTTATCACTATGCCAGAAATAGTTAACTAACTGGCTGGACATATGGAGAATATTTTTTTAATTTCTCAGAGGTATGTTTGGCCATGAGTTCAGAGATTCTGATGTTTCACTTGCTAACTGGTGACCCGGTCTATGGCAACAGTCTCATGTCTACTGGAGTTTTCCATAGAAATCTATCAGAGTTAATGGAGACTATGATTCAGGGCTACTGGCCAGGCCTTTCTGGCCTGGTCTTTCTGTGATAAGGCACTCATTCTGTACCGATCATCCAAAAGTCACATGTATGTAATAAATGAGAATCCTATTGGCAGAAATATGCCTTAATAAATGTGTTGCTTAATAAACTGCCAGGATGATATGTATTAATATCCAATAAGTAGTTTCTGGAAAACACCCAGCACATCAAAGCCGCATCCAGAAATGACCAATAGTTTCTTCTATGGAATACGTTCAGAGGTAGCACATATAAAAAACATGAAGACTCCTTAATGAAGTAGAACTTGGTTCAAATCCTGATTTCATTAACAAGCATTTGTGCCATCTTAGAATAGCATTTTGACTCTTTTGGTCCTCTATTTTCTTGTCTGTAAAGTAGAATTAATAATATTTATAAGTTATAGTCATGAAAACTAAATCAAATACTATGAATAGTGCACACTTATATAGCTGTGTGACTTTGATGAAGTCACAGAAATATGCTTTCTCTCAATTGCCTCATTTGCCACTCATGGATAATAACAGTGCCTACCCCATGTGAGTAGTCCCAGGACTAAATAACATGTGTATGTGCTTTAAAATGTACCTTACACAGAAAAGGCATTCATATTATTTACTACTATCAGGGTTTCTCAGATTCCTTTTATAGAACCATGAAATCTAAGATGAGTGTTATGATTCAAAAATCAGATTCTGGTCTAGGGCTGCTGTTAGGTTGCAATGAAAAGAAGCAAGAAAAAAAGTCACACTTCAGGGAACTTGTTATTAGAGTGCAATAATTATAGTTTGAATTGTACTTACCAAATTCTTATGGTTCTGCTACTAGCAAAAATGAAACCATTTGCCACATTCTTTATAAATCATTAGGATCTCTGAGCCTCTGCCCTCTGCCTGGGTGGTCTTGAGCAAGTGACCACCCAACTTCAGTGTGTTCACAATTAATACAGGGATTTGGATGATTAATTTATGAAGATCATGTACATTAAAATTTACCAAATTTCTGGCACATACAAGCCTATATCTTATAATTTGTCCTACTTTTTTTTTTTTGAGACAAAATCTCAAAAAAAGACTCTGTCACCCAGGGTAGAGTCCTGTGTTATCATAGCTCACAGCAACCTCAAACTCTTGGGCTCAAGTGTTCCTTTTGTTTCCTGAAAGGCTAGGACTGCAGGAGCTCACCATAGCACCTGGATTTTTCTGTTTGTTTTTGAGATGGTGTCTCACTCTTTTGGCCTCGAACTCCTGAGCTCAAGTAACCCACTCGCCTGAGTATCTCAGAGTGCTAAGATTATAGACTTATGCCACCACGCCTAGCCTATTTGTCATGCCCTTTAAGAAACAATTTTTAAAACTATCGCTTTAAAGTATTTTAAAGAAGAAAAGATTAGCTTAGAACCTTGCAAATTAAATATTGATATGCATAAAAATATGGTAGGAAGGAAAAAAATTATAAGCCCATTTGTCACCTTATCTCAATTCTCTCATGCAGAGGTATTTATGAATTTCACATTTTTGTCCTATTCTATTTTTTGCAGTTTTTGGCCAGAGCTGGGTCTGAACGCTCCATCTCCGGCATATGGGGTAGGTGCCCTACTCCTTTGAGCCACAGGCGCAGATTTTAAATAATTGTCTCTTTTTATGCTTACCTTTCCCTTTGTGAACTTTCTTTCATCTTTTTCCTTCTCTGTACCTAAGACAGATGCTCTAATATTCAGGCATAAAGCTATATTGCTTGATGAAGGTGGAAAAGAGAAGGAGAAACAGCAGGAATACTGGCTTGCCTTACTGTGCTGTTGGAACAGTTCTGAAGCACTATTTGGGTTAGCTCCTGAGAAGGCTGGTCTGGGACAAGTCTTATTGACTTCCTGCTATTATTTGTGAAATTATAACTCAGATTATTAAAAAAAGACTCTTGTCTCATTGTTTTTGTTTTTGTCATTGAAAGTTTTTCAAAAGCAACACAAAGTCCCTGAAAATCTAAATGTGATAGAGTTAAATTACATATTTTTAAAGCCCAGTACTACAATTATGCTAATGTAATTAAGCTTCATGAATATAGTATGCAAATCAAATTTTCAAGAATGATACCAAATAGAATTGTTCTTTAAAGATAGAACAGATTGGTTCTGAAATTCTTACAAGGATCCCTGTTTCATAAATTCCTTAGCAAAATATTTTTCAGTGGTAACAATGCTCTGAGTACATCATCATCAAAATTTAGATAATTTGTACATTTTCTCCTTGGAAGTGACACATTTTGATATAAAGAGAGGAGAAAAATTACATCTGTTTGCAATGGAAAGGTTTAAAGTATCAATATCTGGAAAGGGTTGAGATGTGATATCTTAAGTGTAAACAGGTTTTTTTTTTCAATTGGAACATAACACTAAACACATTTTATGAAAAGCAGTTTAAGCAGAGATGTTTTATGTGATGTTTATTTTTATACCAATAAATATGGTAACAGAAAATCTTGTCTGAGCAATGACCTGAAATCCCTCAGTGGATATTATATGGAGAATATGAGGAAGCTATTTACAGGGCTCAATGAGGAGAGAATTGACAACACGTAGGTTCTGTTCCCTCTGCCCTGGGCTTTCCTGCTTCCGGGACCCGTGCCATATACCTGGCTGTTGCCGTGACTCCTCCCTTACCGGTTACCTATTTGACTTTCCTGTGTGTCTGACCTTTAGAGAACTAGCCCAGAACAGAATCATGAAGGAAATATATCTGAATAAAAAGAACTGAGGTTTTTGTTTGTAAATCTTTTACATTTTAGGATTATAAAATGAACATTTGCTCATTTCAGAAAAGTGAGAAGCAGGGGAAAACCAAAGCAAATGAGTAAAAAGAAAACCCAAACCGTGTAATCCCATCACCAAGAAATCACCTTAGATAGCATTTTGGTTTCTGTCCAAATGTTTTGTTGCTTTTTAAAATGTAGTACATTTCTATTTATAAATTTTGTATTTTTCTTTTTTAAAAACTGAAAATAATACCCTAAATATTTTCCCATTTCATTCAACATCATTTTTAATGCCAATATATTATTCCACCATAAGGGTGAGTCTGGTTTATGCACATACTCCCCCAGTGTTGGACAGAGGGTATGAGCCTGGTACTGATGAACCGTTCCCGGGTTTCAAATTTGTATAAAGGACAGACTAAAAAAGGCAAGTGAGAAATCCATGTTCCGTGACTCAGTTTTTTCCCCCTTTATTTATCAAAATGGAATATTCTTTGAAATGACTCATCCAAAAAAATTTAAAGGTAAAGTAGTTCTTCAGGCAAACCAAAAATTATAACAGGTAAAAATCTATGGTTTCTACTAATAGTTAACAAACTCTGGATTTTACTTTGAGAAGAAGGAAACTCATTATCAATAATATTATCTCCTCAACAAAAAGCTATGCTATAATTAATTAATGACAGTGGGTAGTGTTTGGATTAGTTACTTCGTTTTAGCTTATTTAATGAAAGGCTGTGCTGGTCCTGAGCTTATATTGATTTGTGGCTGACAATCCTATAAAGCTTTTCCTTCCAAAGCTTTTCCATTGTGGAGCTGCTGGTTTAAAGAGGAAAAGTCCAAAAATGGGGCAACAAGTGATAAAAGAAGTCTAGGATATGGCAGAGAGAGGGCAGACTTGAGAAACATGTCAGGACTTTCCATCTGATTAAGAATAAGGAGTAAGGGGGTAGGAGGAACCTATGTGACTCCCAGTTTTCTCTCTGAAGTGATTGACAAGATGTGAATCCAACTGAAACAGAGAAAAATAATCAAGAGTGGTTGAAGTGGTGATGATGATAAATTTTAGTTTGGGGATGCTGGCTAGTAGGTTTCAGAGAGCCAACCCAGAATAAATGGGCAGCAAGCAGTTAGCTATATCAGACAGGAGTCAGGAGAGAAATCGGGGTTGGAGAGAGCAGACAGAGGGAGAAATACATTTGCCTAAAGTCACCGACTTCCCACATGCCCATCTGCAGGCTATAGTTACAAGGGCACTGGTAGAATGTAAAGCTCTAACTAATCATTATTTACAGCCAGGCATGGTGGGCTCTGCTAACCTTGACATTCATAATGTGGTCCTCAGAAAAGCAGCTTCCAATTCACATGGGAATTTGTTTAAAAATGTGGGATCTTAGCCCCTACTCCAAATATACAGAATAAGGATCTTTATATTGACAGGATTTCCAGGCAACCTGCAGGCACAGTTCTGTTTGTTTCAGGAACACTTACCAGATCCTTCCTGTTGAACAAAGTGGGGCCTTTTGCAAAGCATTCTGAGTTCACTCTGTGTACACATTTGTCTCTTTCACTGAACTATGGGTTCCTGGAGGACAAAAAATCCTTCTTATCGTCTCTGTATTTTCAGCCCCTCATACTGTCCCTGACACATGGAGCAGTTCAACAAATATTTGTTTACTTAAACTGAACTGACCCACAAGTCAGCCTGGAACTGAAAGACTGCATCCCTAATAAAATGTCCTTATGCGCAGATTGGTTGCACTTTCAGTTTGGATACTCTTGCTTTTGGCTGAGCTGATACTGATTTGCCTCCTTTCTCTAAATTCACAGATGGTCTCGAGCATTTACTCGCAGAGTGGAGTGCTGCCCGATGCGGATTGCTGCGGGCCAGGCAGTGGGCTTCCCGGTTGGTTACCAGCCAGGCCCTGCTGAGTAAAGCTCCCTCCAGGGACCAGTACTTATATCCCCTTCCTAGGGAAGCCTTATCCAAGCTCAGGTGTGTGTAGAAGGGAGGCAGCTTTTTGTTTATGAAGAAGTTGTTCTATCTTCACACATGCCAAGGTTACTCAAAACTCTGGTATGAAACCTCCATGACTTGACTTTAAAGTAGCTTGGTAGTCATTCTCCGTCCTCTCCTCGTGGACCATTAGACTCCAAACTACATAAACGCAGTCTGTCTATGCTGAACATTCTATTTCCTAACCTCTAGCACAGCACCTGACATATGTGTGGAATAAAAAAAAAAATAAATGACATATGTCAAAATGCTAATGTGGGGTAGAATCTTGGGTACTTTCTCCCATGTACTCTTATATTCTTCAGTATTTATTTCTTTATTTGCAGTGTGTGTATTATTTTTGAGGCATATTATACTTAAGAGATGAAGCTGATTCTAATATTTTATCATCATCTGTTTTTATAATGCTTTTTATCCAAGAAATGCTTTTTAAAATTTAAATTAATTTAAATTTCCCCTAGTAGTAACTAACTCAGTCATTTAATTTAACATGATTTGAAGCCCTAAAGAAGAGCCATACTATGATACGAAAAATTATGGACTGGATTTGTCTCACATATACTTTTTAGATTTCTTTCTCCTTTTATTTTTTGATTTTATGTAATTCATATTTCCTTTGGATATTGCTTGTGCTCAATAGTCTGCTACAAGATTTAACATTCCTGATTGTCTTCCATGCAGTCTAATCCTCTCAGTGGGTTTTTTTTGTATTTTTATTATCTTCTGGGTTAAGTTTGCAATCCATGATATAGAATAATACACCTTGTTTTAGAGTCAGACCACCTGTGTTCCAGCACTAGCTCTGGTAATTACTAGCTTGGGGGTCTTTGTCTAATTAATTATTGATATATTTTTTATATGTGAGATAGATATAATATTCATACCTATCTAACAGAGTTATAAGAAATGAACAAATTCATCTTATTTTTGATCACATACAACCCTTGCTGTTGTACAAATATCTCCTGGGTTCCTCTTATTCCTTTCCTTTTATAAGAAATGGAACGTATCTACATGAAACGGTCTTATTAACTTTTCCATAAAGCTTTCCTACATCCTCAGAGCTAGAATTCGTCAGTCCTATATGTATTGTTTTGATGCACTGTCTGCTCCTTGTCTCAGAATCTGTCACATTTTGCTCTACATTACATGTATATAGGCATCCGTTTTCCTCTGTCCATTGAGCAATATGGACAAGCTACGGGGGAAAATCCTGTAGCTTGTACCTACCCCTACACCACCCACAATGCCTTGTACAACATAATACCTAGAACCTGAACATAGAATTTAAAAACATGTTGGTTAAAAGCATGAAACTCATGCATAGTTAAAAGCATGGAGTCTGGGGCTGTTTACTGGCGCCCTCATTGTCCTGGCTGTGAGTTGTTATCCATCTTCGCTAGGCTGTTTAAGCGTAGGTCTATTAATCTATGAAATGGTAAAATGAGTATAGAAATAAAACATCTAAAAGATACGTGAACATTAAATACATTAAAAGACTAACACCCACTAAGTTTCTGTATTTTACATATTCATTTTTATCTCCATGTTTTCTTCTTATACACTTACCAGATGCCAAATAAGCAATGATTGATGAATAAACAATACTGTCAAACTTGGCATTACTGATCCTAACTGTTTTATTTCATTAAAACTCATAACTGACTCTGAAGAAGAATAGCTATTGGAAGTAAATGTTTAACTTAGAAATCACGATTTTTTTTTTTTGATGGGGAATTTAAGATGCAGGAGGTAACTTCGCCATTATGGTATTTTGGCTGCAGTTCATGACAAATAAAACTGTTATGGGTAATTTATGTCGAAGCTGTTCATGTTGCATGGAAGAGGGTTCAATTTGCAAAGCACATACTTCTTTATTACCAAATGATACATTGAAAATCACAATTTGCGATGATCTGCCTAGTGGAAGGGTTGTTGGTCATAAAAACATCATAGAAGAAAATTCAATGATGAATATTATTTATGCCAAGACATACATTTGTATTAGCTACACATATCCCAGTGTGTGTGCATTAAAATTATGACAGCACTGGCAATTCAAATAAGACCTTAGGAAGGGTGAGCGTCAGCAATTCTGATAAGCTATACAAAAATAACAGTTTTGATACAAAAAACGAGCTCAGCAGCTCATGTACCAAAGGATACCTTTTTTAATAGCAAGGCTACATTATCTGAGACACTACTATTAGCAAATGGAATAAAAGAGAGCGAGGTAAAATGAAAGTACAGATGGCCCTCTATACCAGATGTCTCCAACTTCCTGAATTATTTTCCCATAGTTCTGTATGCACAAGAAGCAAATTAATTCACTTGTGGTCCCATGGATACCATTGAGTGCCCTTCTGAAACAATGATGTTTAAAAAGCTTATGATCATCAGGATATATACCCAATAAAGGAATTATAGGATCGAATGGCAGATCTATTTTTAGATCTCTAAGTGTACCCGAATGTTTATTGCAGCCCAATTCATAATTGCTAAGTCGTGGAAGAAACCCAAAAGCCCATCAACCCACAAATGGATTAATAAATTGTGGTACATGTATACCATGGAATACTATGCAGCCTTAAAGAAAGATGGAGACTTTACCTCTTTTGTGTTTACATGGATGGAGCTGGAACATATTCTTCTTAGCAAAGTAT
>CAUYON010136826.1:0-29411 GCA_963573935.1 Arctocebus calabarensis | reverse complement strand
CCCTGATGTGCCTGCATTTTTTTTTTTTTGAGACAGAGCCTCAAGCTGTCACCCTGGATAGAGTGCTGTAGCATCACAGCTCACAGCAACCTCCAACTCCTGGGCTCAAGCGAGTCTCCTGCCTCCGCCTCAGGCGCCCACCACAACACCCGGCCATTTTTTGGTTGCAGCCACCATTGTTGTTTGGCGGGCTCGGGCTGGATTCGAACCCGCCAGCTCAGGTGTACGTGGCTGGTGCCTTAGCCCATTGAGCCACAGGCGCCAAGCCGATGTGCCTGCATTTTTAATGTCTAATGACTGGCACATGATTTTTCTTTTATTGCTTCTCTATGGAAAGAGCATGCGTAGATATTTTATGTGAATTCAATAGGACTAGACAACATTCTTGGATGTTCAAGAATGGGAGAAGATTCTGGCAAATTAGATGATAAACACGGTGGCGCCTGTGGCTCAAAGGAGTAGGGCGCCATCCCCATATGCTGGAGGTGGCAGGTTCAAACCCAGCCCTGGCCAAAAACTGCAAAAAAAAAAAAAAAAGAAAAGATGATAAACAGTGTAATCATTTTCTTCTAATAGAGTCATAGGCTTGGAGGCTAAAGAGGCTCTTGCAGGTAAGAGATCTTAATGTTGCACAAGCTTTTGATGAAGTCTTGTGTCTGTGGGACAACTGAAGAGAAATGTGAGCTGTGTGTTAGCTCCTTGAAGTGCTGTACTCAAATACAGACACACCAGGAATGGGCGTCAAACTTAAGTAGATTTAAGTACTAGATCTGGAATGACCAAGTGAGAGAGCTCTCCTGGCACAGTGACGGGCACAGGCAGCAGCTAGAGTCCAGCACTGAGGACATTTGACATAACAGGAATTCACGTTAAAGTTGGAGGGATTTTAATTCCGTCAAGTACAATATAAACTAATATGATGATTTGAGACCGTATATCACAGATATATTTGGCACGTAGGAGAAAATATTATGAACAAATGATGTTTGTAAGGAACATGTTAAACAGGGCTTTTGGTGACAGTGTGGCTATGTCTCTGGCCAGGCAAGGCCTTATTCTCCCTTTTTTCTTACATGACTGGTACTATTTTAGAATTTCTTCCAGTTTGCAGAGCAGAAATTCGAATTGATACGAAACATCTTACTTTCTGTCTTTTGGGGAATTGGTAGACAGGACTCATTTTGTTCACCTGGTCTTGGCATTTCCAGTTGGAGCCTTCATTTCCAAATCCTCAAGACCAGATCTTTTCCTGAGAGGTGCTGAGCGGGATGAAGTGCTCAAGTGTCTTCATATTTCTTTTGTTCTTTCCCTGTTCCATATGCACATTGCCTTGCATTAATTCACTTAATTTAACTTGATTTAGACATATGGTACTATAAACTTTGGTGAGTTTTTTTAAAAGGAACTATGTTGAAAAAAAAAATCCTAGTTTTGCAAATTTGACTTGAAGTCAGATTAGTTCTGCATATGGCAAAAAGCATTGAAAGCTGTAAATTTATCTAAAATAGCTTTTTCCCTTGCAAGGTTGAAATCACCGACCTGATGATTTTCAAATGAAGAAGGAAAGTCTTTGGCAGTTTTCATGGACTCTTGACAACATTCTCCTACATGTTTATTTGAGGGATAATGTGTTCTACTTTCCATGCCAGATGAGCCAGTTCCAGTTACTTAGAGGCAGGGCTGGCCCCCTTCCCCACCCAGACGGTGCAACTGCTTGGCATCCAGGATATTGATGGAATAAGTAGTCCCATCCGGGCTGATTGCTTCAGTGAGAACATATTCGATGCTAATAGCACAGACAATAAGAGCAGTGGAGGAGGCATTTTGCAATTTTTTATGACAGAAGTTCTGGATTTTTAAATCATTACTTAGAAGCCCTATTATTTATGATTTTTAGTTCTACAATTGAAATTACAAGGTAGCATGGCAGCCTGGGAGCCTGGATTTGAATACTAAATCTGAGACTTCTTGGCTTTGTGATTCCTAGTCCAGTTATAGATCCCTTCGAAGTGTCATTTTCCTCATCTGTAACATGGGAATTCTATTACCTAGATGGGAAGTGTGCACAGAGACATCTAGCACAATGCCTGGTGCATAATAAAAGTCAGTACTTATTCCTTTCCTTTGCCTCTCCTTTCCCGCCGATCTTTTTGTATTTTTGTCTTCCTCAGAATGATGGCAGAATCCATTTCAATTTCCTGCACCGTAAAAAGTGTCTTAATCTGGTGTGTCAGCCTGGGAGAGGAGGCTCTCTCAGTGATGCAGTGTGCTCCTTGGGCAGGCCACTCAGGGAGAGGGATGATATCTTGGGGTTCATAGTGTCTTTC
Organism: Arctocebus calabarensis; assembly: GCA_963573935.1. Lineage (NCBI taxonomy): Eukaryota > Metazoa > Chordata > Mammalia > Primates > Lorisidae > Arctocebus > Arctocebus calabarensis. Next base: position 27,084 of record CAUYON010136826.1, on the reverse strand, counting down.
CTCTCTGACAGGTCACCTCTCCCTCTTTCTGTAGTCCTGGAGCACCAGCCTGGCTACAGGGAAAAGGAGAAATGGTCAGTCTCTTTCCTCTGGCCTAGGCAGCTCTGTACTCTATTCTAAGATCTCTGCAGGGGTCAGCATCTGCAAAAAGTACTGAAGTGCCCCTGGTGTCTCCCGTGGAGTTAATGATAGCAGCATCAAGTACCCCTGGCGGGTATGGAACTGGTAGCCTTTCTGCAAGGTCAATTTCAAGTTGACTACATCTTTCTAGACAACTAGAAGTTTCCCTTCATGCTGAATTATGTAAATTTTATGAAAAGGTCAAAAGCTCACCAGGCTCAAAGAAAACACTCCTCAAATTCTCTTTCAAGTCAGCTAGGATTAAAATCTTCTCAAAGAGAATATTTTCTAGATAAATGTATTTTGTTTACTTTTTTCTCTGTACCATTACCTTACCCCTTCCTGCTACACCGACTCCTCACCCTCAAAACTATCAGGATAATCTTTCTGCTTTTAAATCTCATTTAGGTCTCCAGCATCCTAGCAGTACAGGTGAAGTTAGTGTGTCTTGACTCTTTTTAGGATCACCACCCGCGCTCTGGGCTTGGGGGTAATGCAGACAGCAGTGAGAACTGCTAGAAACCACTTGCCACCCGCGCTCTGGGCTTAGGGGTAATGCAGACAGCAGTGAGAACTGCTAGAAACCCCTTGCTGACAAGGAACGTGTACAGGCAACTTAGTCCGAGTCGTAAATTTTAGGAACCCAATGGACCAAAGTGAGTCGTATTTTTATCGTACAATGGATTACAAACCATATCCTTTTAAAAAAGACTATTTTTGTGCCAAATTTGCTCTGCTTATACCTGGCATATATTTATTTCTTTCAGTGTTTTTAAAAAAATATGTTGTAATTTCATAATTCAGATGTTTTTAGTAGACAGTAACAGGTTAAATACCTAAAATAAGAAAGCTATAGGCAGTTGCTAATAAATTTGTGATCGTTAGTAAAGACAGAAAATGCTTTACTCGTTTCTTTGTGACTCGAGAAATGGATACAATAAAAAATACTTTATAGTGGACACTAGTTATGAGGATTCCAGGATGAAAAGTGCAGTCCCCGAGGTGACATCCATGCCAGGTCTTGTGCCTGTATCACCTTCACAGACCAGCAAAGTTAGGAAATCATGTGACAAAGAAAAAAGCCTGCTGTAAATGTGAAGAACTGGCTTTATTCTCAGCCACTCCCCAAGTGACAGCTATGGTTATCATTTTGAAAATTTAGTTTCATAATTGAGGTAGATACCTGAGAGGAAGAGATTTATTTTGATAGAGTCTCTCTTTGACTTGCCTCCTCATCTATTGTGTTTGACATTCCTTTGAAAGAAGACTTTTTTTTTTAAATGCTGCTCTCATGGTAGGCAGTGGCATAGATACAATCAAATAACCCTTTGGCTGTGAAGAGAGTCGCTAGTCTTTCCCAGCTGGATGTCATTGAGCTGATATGGCTGATTGCTTGTTTTTTTTTTTTTTTTTTTTGAGCATCCAAAGCTTTTTAAAGAACTATGGAATCCAAGTTTTTGTTTTATTCTTCTATGAAAACATTAATTACCTACAGTCTGATTTGGGCATAGCTTATCTTCTTTAGCTTTGGGTCAAAGCTATTTATCGTTTCTTTTAGGTATTTACTATCACCTACACGTAGGGCTTCCTGATTGGCCAAATGTCCATTGAGAAATGTGAGGCCTTCCTGCACAGCACTGAACTTAAACTCAAGGCCTTCCTGCACAGCATTGACTTAATCTCAAGGCTTTTCTGCACAGCATTTAACTTAACTTTTTACAGAAATTCTAATTTGTGGATGTTAGAGTCATTTGCAAGTTTTTTCTCCCCAGTAAATTTCTGGTCGCTGATCTTGTAATCTTCCAGAAAGTTGTCAATTTTTAATTTCTGTGTTTCATGTTGTTCTCTTAGTGTCTCTTATCAGAGGTTTGCAATTAATATGTTGTCATTCCGTTTTATTAATTGCTTTAACATTGAACATTAATGTATTCTGTTGATGTAATTGCCAAGGGATTTGTGGATGTAGGTGGAATTCTTTGGCCAGCATGTTATCTACTCATGGGCATGGGTTTGGAGAGTATGGAATTAGGCAGAAAAAGTTAGTCACAAGGTTTAATAGATAACTAACTCCTATATGTAGGAGTCCTACATACAGCCTTTGAAAATAAGAACATACTTTACTTCTAGACCTAATGGGTCATAAGGTTCCCAGATCCCTCTACATATGTGCCTCGGTTTTTGCAGTTTTCTTCTGGGCACCGTGTTTCTGGGGTTCTTGCTCTATATCGACCCCTTGTTGGAAATCTGTGTGGTGTGGTTGCCATCCATTTGAAAAATTTTAGAGCCTCAGTCAGGAGCTGTGGTCATACTAGTCCTTTATTTGATGACAGGACAGAAGAAAGGATGGAAAAGGACCTCTTTAAATATTTATTTATTTTTTGTAGAGATGGAGTCTCACTTTATCGCCCTTGGTAGAGTGCCGTGGCGTCACACAGCTCACAGCAACTTCCAACTCCTGGGCTTAGGCGATTTTCCTGCCTCAGCCTCCTGAGTAGCTGGGACTACAGGTGCTGCCACAATACATACATACGTACATACATATATATATATTTTTTTTGCTGGGGCCGGTTTGAACCTGCCACCTTCGGTATATGGGGCCGGCACCCTACCCACTGAGCCACAGGCACCGCCCCGGAAGAGGACCCCTTGCATCTCAACATTATGTGAGCCCTTCCTATCAGTGGCCAACTATTGACCGAGATGTTCAGGAAGCCCAAGAATCACTGCTCCCAAAAACTTTCTTAGGATTAGGTGCCTTTCCTCTTTGTGTCTGGAGCCTCATAAGTTTGACCTCAGAAATGGGAGCCTATTGAGAGTTTTACGAGAGGGTCTTTCCATGTGGCAACCTACCAGCATGTCAGTCAGGACATAGGGTCATCTCAGGTGCCAGACACACATCCCTCCTTGGCCAGTTCCGGGGCTTCCTAAAGGAAGTGCCAGAACTAAGAAGGTCTCTTTTTAAGGCTGCTCCACCTAGAGAGAGCAGTCCTGAAAATCCCTTGCTGGTAAGGGGGATCTGGGGGTAGACACTATGAGTGGATTGGAAGCGCAGGGCCAGGTAGAGTCAGAGTCTTTGAGTTTCCACTCTGCAGGGAGGCTTGGAATGACCTTGACCTCAAAACTCTGTGCTAAAGTCTCTGGAATGAACTATGATAACATGAAGAATCTTACTTTTCTCACACCACTGTTTGTGAGAATAAAATTAGATATATCTGAAAAGTGCCGTGTTTATATTGAGTGGTCTGTTATTGCTTTTGATTAGCCATTCTAGGACCTTGATTTAGAATATCATCTCTTTACCACTGTTCTAGAAATCAGTGCAATCCAGAGGTTTGCAAAAGGCTGATCCTCAGTGTGACCTGGAGTTGTAAAAATACAGATTGCTACATCTTCTACACTTAACAGTGTTAGAATTGGCACTGGTGCTGAGCTGTATTTTAAGAAACTCTCCTTGAGTGATTTTGATGACAGGTCTACTTTAGAAGCCATGGGGCTAGAACACAGTGACCTGGTAACACTCTGCCTCCTACTCCCCCCTCCCAGGGACCAGCTTTGCCACCTCAGCTTTCCTGTCTTTCACATTGAAGATTAGCAAGTTAAATCCGTTCTGAGGTCACAGCACTCTACATACTTAGTGGATGTTTAAATAATAGGTGTGATTCTTTACTAACCTGGTGCCCTGTCTGGATAGAAGTCATAATGCGTGATTAACATCTTTCCTTCTGAAACCAAGGTGGTGATTTTCCACTCAGATTTGTGTACAACAAATCGGGCGGATGGCTGCACAAAGTATCCTTACAAATCTTCATTTATATCATCTGTATTGTGGTTAGAGTGATTAAAAACCTACGTTCTGCTTAAGATAAATTCGGATGCTTTTTACTTTATATCTTTTTTAGATTTACAGTATTGGGAGTGATCGTATGACATCATATAAGCCTTCTGGAGAATACCCTTTCTATTGTGGATGGAATTTCCTGAGTCATTGATTAAATGGTTAGTTGTGACCTGGGGCAGGAGAGTATAAATACAGCAGGTTTCGGGAGCAGAGAGACTGTAATTTCAAATTGTAGTTTCTTCTTTATTGGAGGGATGGTTCAAAATATGCTTTTTGAATATTAGGCATTTTGAGAAGAATATGCAATTGTTAAGCCCCAGTATATAGAAAAGAAGAAAAACAAACCTTGCCATTAGACAGCTTGTGAAAGTATAAATGAATTTCAGACATTTATAAAAATAATCAAGGTTATGCATGGTGAGAAGCTGCTTAATTGTAACTTTAAGAGAAGTCATTTTGTGGGGCGTGGATGTATGAGAGAAGAGCAGATAACATACTGACATTGGTCTGGCTGGTGGAATTTAATCATTATACGGCTATTGTGAAGGCTTCCCTGAATTGAAGAAAACGTCTTTTGACTGGAAGAATGACTGTCACCCCCTTACCCCTGAAAATCAGGGAAGATGCTGTGTATAGAATTTTGCCAAATAAGAGTTAGGTCCAACTTGTTTGCCTTTGATGTCAGGGACACTGAAGGGTGGGTGGATGAGAGAGAGAGAGAAAGAGAGAGAGAGAGAGAGAGAGAGACACAACACTAACTGTGAAATGGCACCAGTTGATTTTAAGGCTGCAGCCTCATCAGGTGCTTAGCATCTGGCCATTCTACCAAAATCATCTTTTTTGGCCATCTGTGAAAAATTACAGGGATTGATAGCTTTGAGCATAGCAGCTGACTTGTGTATTGAAGGTAATGACCACATGGTGATGTCCAGTGGCCAAATGTGCAGAATAAATACAATGTGACCAGACATGGGCATATAAATTTAGAAACATATTTACAACATGAACTGACAGAGGTATTATTTAAATCTGTAGACAAGTGTATGACTTCTTCACAGAGAAATAGATCTCAAGAGAGACCGACCTTGAATGTTGGTGATACTTTGTGATGCTTCTGGCATTTGCCCTGTCATAGTAGGTGGATTTCATTAATTTTCCCCAACATGTATCAGGCCTTTTGCTAGCTCAGCTGGCCCCCTTTAAGAGGATTATTTGGTGTCATTCCACTTTCTGTTGACTGGCTTGGACCAGGAGAAGGACCTGTACAGATAGGTTAAGCAGTCATTAGAAATTTAATTAAGTTATGAGACAATAAGCTATTCAGCAACGTATTGCTAAGGATCAAGAAGGTAGGATTCAAGACTTTAAATGCATACTTCTACATTTCGCATGGTCATTTATTTCTTAGAAAAACCTCGGCTGATGAATGTATTGAGTGGAAACTTACCCTATAGTGAAGGCAGCCTTTTAAAAATGTCATCAAAATGACATGAGGTGATTTTGGCATGTATAACTTAGTAGCAAAGTTTCTTATGTGTGTTTTAATTGTTTTTCCTCCTCCAGAGCCTCCCCACCTTTGGCCCCAAACCATGGAGCCACTGTTGGCTTCTTCCTCTCACAACTCACATCCAAGCAGCAAGGAAAGTCTGTTGGCTCTCCCCTTAAAGCGTCCCCGGAATCTGACCTATTTCTCTCCATGTCCCATGACCATTCCTGTCCTAGCCAGCATCCCCTCTTGCTTAAATTACTGCAACAGATTCCCAGCTAGTCTCCTTTGCCTCCCTGACTCTACTCAAAACAACAGCCACAGGGATCCTTCTAAAACCTGAGTTGGGTAATGTTATCTCTCTGTTCTAAACTGCAAGAGCTTTCATCCCAAGAACCAGCCTGCTCTGATCTCCTTGTCCATTCCTGCCTTGGTCTTGCGGCCTCCTTTTCTGCCTTAGGACATGTCAACCGAGGATCCTGGCTCTGCTACCTGTAGGGTTCCTCCTCCCATCTGCTCCTGGGCTCAAGACCTTCTGGCCTTCAGGTCCCTGCTCAAAGGTCCCCTTCTCAGTGAAGCCCACTGTGATCACCCTACATAAAATTGCAAACTACCCCCCACCTCTTCACTCTCAGTTTATCTTACCTTGTACTGTTTTTTTCACAGCTCTTCTTAAAAACACCTTCACTGAGCAGAAAACTATATACCATAAAGTCCACCCATTATAGTTTAATAGTTTCTGGTAAATGTGCAGAATTGTACCACTGTTACCACAATCTAGTTCTAGGACATTTCGGTCACCCCAAAGAGTTCCCTCATGCCAATTGCAGTTGTTCCCTGCTCCTACCCCACCCCAGGCACCCCTGTGCTTCTGCATCTGTGAGTTTGCCTTTTCTAGGTATTTGAATATTAGTATTTGGCCTTGTGTCACTTTGTTGACATAGCACAGTGCTGAGCATGCATGCTGGCATGGATGAAGGAGCTGCATATTTGTGTGAAATTCAAACATCACCATCTCACTTGTGCTTCTGACCTTATTTGCAGGTGGCTTGGGTGTCAGGACATGAGGAGGCTGGGCAGGAGTGGGAAAGAGATGTGGGGTGCTGCTGCTGGGTCTGCGTTTGTCTGTTGGGTGATGCTCCCGGCGCCTCTAGGGGAGTCCCTCCACTGCCCCGGCCTGCTTGGGGAGATGAGCGGGCTCCTCACACATGTTCTGTTTGTGAATGATTCCACGATTTCTCCACTCCGTTACACAGGAGAACATGGAATCGCTCATTAGTCGGTGTTGTGCCTACAACCTCACGTGTCCTCCTCTGCCCTCTGTCCTCACCGCTGCCCTCAGCTTCCTGACGGTCTCTCTGTGCCACTCTGCTGTCCCTTCCATTCCTTCCTGGGGCTGTCGTTGGGAGCATCTTTAGAAACTTGGCTTCCTCCATCTCTCCTTTCTAAAACCCCCCAGTGATTCTTTAAGACCTTTGGCTGAATTAGTCTCAGAAAGCATTTCCCCACCTGCCCTCTGACTCTTCCCAGAGTGAACGGTCTCTCTTTCTCAGACCCTATAAATAGATAACTTTCAGGAAATACTGATACCTACACAACCTTTACAGTCATATATGTCTAGTTGCTAAGCGTCCTTGTGAAGCACTGTTTGTTTAAACAAACAAAAACTCTTAAAACTTCTAGGAGTTGACTCTTCGAAGGTATCCAGTAATTTATCTGTATGTGTTTTCTCAAGTTGGGTATTCTTAAAATATTTCCTGAAATTTACCAAGATTTTCTCTGGCCACCAGCATAGAAAAGGAAAGTCGTGAGATAATTCTACAGTGGGAACAAACCAGATTTGTCTGGCTAAGGCTTATCAGCATGAGGGCCAGACTTCAGCTCCACTGAGTCCACTGTCCTGCCAGAGGGTCCCGGGGCCTGTCGGTGGTAGTGCTGGGGCAGAGCTAGGCCCACAGAAGGGCTTTCCACTCTGGGCTGTGCCACCTTCTCCTGCTGTTCTGGCTACAGGTGCATCGTGCTGTTGCTCCTGCTTGGTGACCAGTGACCTTAGGCTGCCTTAGACGATTGACCCCACAGCCAGTAGGCTTTGTCTGCTGATAGCTCCCCTTTCTTCCTGCAGCGGCAGTGAGGTGGGCTGGGGGTGATTGATGGAATGGCTTTGATGACAGCCCTAAGGTTGAATCTTGGTTCTTTTATATACTAGTTATTTGGTCTTGGGTGAGTTACGTATTTCCCTGAACCCTCATATTCTTTTCTGTATACCTTCCCTGCAGTATGATCATGTGGCTCACGACCCATATTGGACATTCATCTCATTGTCCAGTTGCTCCACAGAGTCAGCGCCCAGGGAGTTTTTGCTGTTGATTGTTATCGTAAAGTGAGTGTGGAGGGCCCAGGGTGCTCCCCTTCCTTGGGGAGAGCAGGCCCTTCTCCCTTTATCAACACTCTGCTGTGGGGGTACCGTGAACGTTGTCATCTTTTTGACAGCTGTCTCTGTTTTTCCAGTCCTCGGTCTCTCTCGATGCTAACAAACAGCTGTAACACGGGGGCCGTACGACCCACTCAGTGATCCACATTCCCTTTCAGGGTGAAAGTTAGAAAAGTGCTCTGTGCTGTTGTCTCTTCTTAAATATGCTGCCTTTGTGTTTCTGCTTCTAAAAGATCAGCAGTTTTGTTGTTAATGATATTCGAGGCTGTCAGGAACACTCCCTTGGCACACGGTTGCTGGGCACCTGTCCAGTGTCAGGCAGAGTGCCCGGCGCTGATGGGCCGGTGAGGGAGACCATCAGGGCCTTAGAGTCTCTGAGCTGACACTCCAGTGCCCGGCGCCACGTGAGCTGACACAGAAGGGTGAAATTACAAGGGAAATAAATGCTGAGAACCAGAGGTTCATGGTGCTATGAAAAGTGTAAAGCAGGGAATTTGACCTGCTCTGGGGTTGGTGAGGAAGCTGTTCCTGAGGAGGTGAGTTCCTGGGAGTTTGAAAGACATCTGGAGTTAATGAGGTGAAAAGGAGAGAATGGAGAATGTTTCAAGTAAAAGGGAGAAAACAATCCAAGCAGAGGCTGGAGGAAACAGCAACAGCAAAGTAATGTGGGGTGCAGAAAGCTGGGGGAGTGTAGGGGAGAATGGTGCTGGGGGCAGAGAAGGACTACAACTGGGCCTGTAAGGATACCAGTTTTATCCTAAGAACACTGGAGGCCATTGAGGAAGGATCGTAATCAGGCAGTGACAGGGAGGGCTGATCATGGCTCCTTATGGCAGGAGAACACAAATCAGTGTGGGAGGCACTGAGGCTGTGGTTCAGATCAGACACGATGGTCGCGTCTTACCCTCGGGAGATGGGCAGAGAGCAGGAGAGAAACTGACTATTTAAGGACAATTTACGAGGTAAAATTTTCAGGGCTCGGTAAGTGTTTAGGATATTGAGGGTGAAGGAAAAGAGAAACTTGATGACTTTTAAATGTGTGCGGGTGGTGCTGTCATTCCACACAACTTCATGGGAGCAGGTACTAATGCATCCAAGTGCCTGGGTGGAAGTACTGTCCACACAGCTCCACGTACCATTTCCTACAGCAATGTGGGTGGAAGTCCTGTCCACGCAAGTCCACGTACCATTTCCTACAGCAACGTGGGTGGAAGTCCTGTCCACACAGCTCCGCGTACCATTTCCTACAGCAACGTGGGTGGAAGTCCTGTCCACACAGCTCCATGCACCATTTCCTACAGTGACGTGGGTGGAAGTCCTGTCCACACAGCTCCATGTACCATTTCCTACAGCAACGTGGGTGGAAGTCCTGTCCACACAGCTCCATGCACCATTTCCTACAGCGACGTGGGTGGAAGTACTGTCCACACAGCTCCACGCTCCATTTCCTACAGCGACGTGGGTGGAAGTCCTGTCCACACAGCTCCACGCTCCATTTCCTATAGCGACGTGGGTGGAAGTTCTGTCCACGCAACTCCACGTAACATTTCCTACAGCGATGTGGGTGGAAGTACTCTTCCATGCCACTCCACAGGTGGAGGGGCCATTTTATACAATCGCATGGGTGGAGGTGCTTTTCCATTTACTACAAGGTAGAGATGCTATTCCCCAGAATGTATGGGTGCTGGTGCCATTTGCATGGGTGGTAGTATTAATCCATTAAAATTGTGTGGTTATGGCAAACTTAAATTCAATCTTTTTTTTTTTTTTAAAGAGACAGATTCTCACTCTGTTGCCTAGGCTAGAGTGCAGTTTGAGGCTAGATCATAGTTTGCTGCAGCCTCAAACTCCTGGGTTCAAGCAATCTTGCCTCAGCCTCCCAAGTAGTAGGATAATAGGTGTTTGCCACAACACTGGCTAATTTACAAACTTTTTTTGTTTTTTTATTTTTATTTCAGAGACAGAGTCTCACTTTGTCACCCTTGGTAGAGTACTGTGACGTCACAGCTCACAGCAACCTCTAGCTCATGGGCTTAGGTGATTCTCTTGCCTTAGCCTCCCAAGTAGCTGGAACTACAGGCAGCTGCAACAATGCCCGGCTATTTTTTTGTTGCAGGTTGGTCAGGGCCGGGTTTGAACCCACCCCACTCGGTATATGGGGTCGGCGCCCTACTCACTGAGCCACAGGCACCGCCCCAAACTTTTTTTTTTGTAGTTTTTTTGCCGGGCCTGGGTTTGAACCCACTACCTCTGATATATGGGGCCGGTGTCCTACTTCTTTGAGCCACAGGTGCCACCCACAAACTTTTTTTTAAAAGAAGAGATCTCTCTATGTTGCCCAGGCTGGTTTTGAACTTCTGGCCCCAAGAGATCTTCCTGCCTTGGCCTTCCAAAGTGCTAGGATTATAGACATGAGCTGCTGTACTTGGTCAATATAGGCTGTTTTTAAAATGTTGAAATGAAGATTATAAAATGGGTTATTTTTTGTTTAGAGCTCATGAAAGACTCTAGGCCTATGAATAAATTTTTGCTCGGGATTGAAATTGCCTAGGGACAGAGTTGACGATTAAATTGAAAAATTTTTTTTTTTTGAGACAGAGTCTCAAGCCATCACCCTGTGTAGAGTTCCTTGGTGTCACAGCTCATAGCAACCTCAAACTCATGGGCTTAAGCAGTTCTCTTGCCTCATCCTCCCAAGTAACTGGAACTACAGGCGTCTGCCAGAATGCTCACCTAGTTTTTGGTTGTAGTTGTCATTGTTGTTTGGCAGGCTTGGGCTGGATTCAAACCTGCCAGCTCCGGTGTACATGGCTGGCATCCTAGCCACTTGAGCTATAGGCACTGAGCCAATTAAATTGAATCTTAAGGGATTATTGCACTTAATGATTCGGTAGGGAGAGATGAGGAAAAAAAGAACAAGGAAAGGTATAGCCTGGGAGGAAGGAAAAATACTTCAAGAGTTTGGAATTATAGAAGCCAAGACATTAGTGTGATTGGAACACTTCATGATGTGGAATCCCACCAACATCCAAGAAGTAGAGGAGTGAAAGTAACAACTGGATTTGCTGCCCATCAAGAAAAATCATGCATGCGTGACTTGGAAACCAGAGGCAGCTGAGACCTGGCCTCTGTGCCACTGCAGGAATCCCCTGCAGTCCAGAGACCTGCTTGAGTAACTGTAAGAAGGCAGAGCTTCCCAGCTGGTAGAGCAGAAAAGATTAGTTACAGAAAAGAGAGAAATGACTTGTTCCTTGTACAGTGGTCCTTGCAGTAAGATTTTACCTACTTTCTAAATGCTGTGCACTCATTCATATAGCCGACTTTATGGGCTAATCTATGCAGAGGCAAGGTGAGAGGCAAGGCGTCATTCCCTGAGGACACTCAGCAGCAGAGAGTAAAGGTTTAACAATGATAGGTCTGTAAGTGTCATCTAAGCGTAAGGTAAGGGAAGCATCACTCACACAGAAATAAATTATGGGCATCTAAGTGTAAGGTAAGGGAAGCATCACTCACACAGAAATAAATTATGGGCATTTAGAAAAGGGAAAGTTGATAGATGATATGGAATGCGCAAATCAAAAATAGAAATGTGAAATGCACAATCAATGATCATGCATGCCTGCGTAAGAAGCCCCTGGAAATCTCAGATATTTTAATACCCTGGGTTTTACTTAGAGGGCCACAGACAGCTGTTAGTCTTTCTTAGGGGTCATTTCTCCCTTGGTGTTTGGTAAGCAAATTTTCGGGTGTTTTTCCAGGGTTTGCTTACAAGTTCAAAATTTGGAAACATAAATTTCTCTGGAAATGATTTTAAAGGTATAGCTTTTTATGATTTACATATTCTAAGAACAAAGTAAATTTAACTGAAGTATTCAAAAATTCAGTACTACTTTAATAAAGAATGAAAAAGAAATATCTTGTTCTTTCAACCTGGGTTGACAGTAGTTTTAAAAATATTAATGTCCCTTCCAAAATGATAATTCTTTTTTTTTTTTTCTTTTTTGAGACAATCTGACGCTATTACCCTTGGTAGAGTACTGTGGGATCATAGCTCTTAGCAACCTCCAACTCTTGGGCTCATGTGACCCTCTAGCCTCAGTTTTTTTTTTCTATTTTTAGCAGAGATGGGGTCTTGCTTTTTTTTTGAGACAGAGTCTCACTATGTCACCCTCGGTAGAGTGCAGTGGTGTCACAGCTGACAGCAACCTCAAACTCTTGGGCTCAGGTGATTCTGTTGCCTCAGCCTCCCAAGTAGCTGGGATCACAGGCGCCTGCCACACACCCAGTTGGTTGGTTGTAGTTGTCATTTTTGTTTGGCAGGCCCGGGCTGAGTTTGAAACAGCCCTAACCGCTGAGATACGGGTGCTGATCCTGGGGTCTTGCTTTTGCTCAGGCTGGTCTCGATCTCCTGAGTTTGAACTTCTTCCCAGAGTGCTAGAATTATAGGCATGAGCTGCTGTGCCCGGCCAGAGCTATCATTTAATTTGACTAGGCTATATTTAAGTCAGTCAGGAAACCTATTTAAAGAATTAAATCTGAGGTGGCACCTGTGGCTGAAGGAGTAGGGCACCAGCCCCATATGCTAGAGGTGGTGGGTTCAAACCTGGCCCCGGCCAAAAACTGCAAAAAAAAAAAAAAAGACTTGTAAAATTAATTAAAATATTAAAAAAAAGAATTAAATCTGATTAAGTATAGCTAATTTTTTAATGGAAATATCAATAGGCTTCCCAAAAAATACAAGAATCATGATATATCTTAAATCAAATATCAAAATCTATGTTTCACCACTTCCTAATAGGGAGAATTATCAAGCCAGGGGTGGTGGCTCCCTCCGGTAATCCTAGCACTCTAGGAGGCTGAGGTGGGTAGATTGCTTGAGCTCAAAAGTTCGAGACCAGCCTGAGTAAGAGCAAACCTGTCTCTACTAAAATTAGAAAAAGTAGCCTGGTGTTATGGCAGGCACCTGTAGTCCCTGTTACTTGGGAGACTGAGGCAAGGGGATCACTTGGGCCTACGAGTTGGAGATTGCTGTGAGTTGTGGCACCATGGCTCTCTACCCAAGGCAACAGAGTGATATGCTGTCTCAGAAAGAAAAAAAAAATGATAGCTCTGCACAAATGTTGATTCTGTTAAGCAGAAGAGGTTTGATCTGAGGCAATAACCATAAATATTCAGGTGAAGACTGGTTCACTTCACCCTTGTAAACCCTCTTACCGAATCTTTTGAAAAAAGTGAGGCTGAGAAAGTGCCTTCTCAGGCTTCCCCTCCTAGTCTCTGCTGAGTATCCTGTGCGCAGGGGTGTTGTCACATAACTGCTCTTTTTCTCTCATTTACCTTTCACTGACCTGCCCCCTAAGCAGTGAGTAGACCCCAAGGACAATTTGCAACCCTTTCTTCTGAACCCTTAATTTTTGTGTGTTGTATGTAGGGATGGGGGTCGAGTGAGGGAAGTGTTTGTCCCGTATGAAGGTTGGGAATCTAATACACGGTCCAGACCTTCATTGTACTAAATGTGTCTATGAATATGGGCTCAGAAAGAGTGGCATATCCACTGTAGTTATAGTAACATGTGAAGTCTGTTTACAGATCCCAATAGAACCTTCTGCTCTGAACTGTCCTGGGCAGCATAATCTGAGGAGATTCCTGAAGCTCATTTTGTTCGAGCATCCTCCTGTTTCACAGCTAGTGGCAGTTCCACAGTCACCATTTGTCAGCTCAGGCTCTGCTGCCTTTTATAACCTGAGGTCCCCTGTTCCCACTTACCCTGCTCAGCCTGGTCTGGCTCTTCCCCTGCACTGCTGCTGTCCTCACTGTCCTTTCCAGCCACTCCTGCCACCATGCACATGTGCCCCACCCCCAGCCGTCTGCCTCACACTTCTCCCTTTCATTCCAACATCCGTGCGTCCAGGCAAAGCCTGTGCTCAATACCTGTTTTCCCCCTTGAAACTTGCCCAATCAGCCTACTGCACAATACATTCCCTTATTTTAGCATTCCTCATCTACTCTGCCACAGATCGAGGTAGGAATGCCTTTTGTTGTTTTCTGCTCATCTGATGTGTGTCTCCTTCATTGGAAAGTACACTAATAATAGAAATTGAATCTTCAAGTGTTATTGCTGAAAAGGCCATTAACATTGAGAACTTGGTGCATGATGGTGGGGTGTTAATTAAGGACATCCCCTCAGTGTCACGTTAGAATCCCAAGGAAGGAAGGAGGGAGGGGGGAAAGCATAGATTGAACAGCCTTTCTCCAGGTAATTCTGATGTCAGCACCTCCCTCTCCCTCCATCTCTAATCCTTCGTTGTCCCTGTTCTGCAGAGAATCACTCACTAATGCAGATGGGCTTCTCAGCTAGCCTGAGTAATGCAGAGAGCACCTCTTTACCTCTCTCCTGCCCACACGCCATGGTTAAAAATTAAACACCCAGTGTCAGAGATTTAGAGCAGGGGCAGTAGGCAAAAAAGCAGAGAGAAATGAAACAGATTGTCGGTGCCCCCTCTACACACGCACACACACCTACCCTACCTGTACACACTCACATACACATACACACGTACACACGTATACACACATACATTCACATGCACACACCTGTACATAGACACATATGCCACATACATATGTACCTGCACACAGACATATGCACACATACACCCACCCCCCCACACCTGCACATAGACACATATGCACACACAGATACACACACATGCCTGCACATAGACATACATGCACACCCACATATACGTACTTACACATTCTCATGCCCTAACCTGGAGCAGGGTGCTGTAATGGGCCCCTTATTCTTTTCCTCAGAATGGATTTGGCTTATGGTAAATGGAGAGTCCCTATTCTTCTAGTACCAGCTCTTAAAGGGCTGAGGACTTGTGCAGTAGTGAGATTTTTACTTTTATTTCCAAGAAGAAAACTTGACCCTGTTTTGCCAAGGAGATTTTTCACCTACATGCAGGCTGACACCTGTTTTATCTGTTCCTGCTGACCCTTACTGTTGGATAACTTCACATGAGCAGTGAAGATTTCTCCCACAGACTGATTAGTTGATAGCTCCACTTTCTGCGTGAGGAAGCCAGAAGCCCAGAGTAGCCAACTGGCTGGACCAGGGAGACAGTTACCAGCAGAGCTGGGACTAGGACACAGGTCCCCTGAGGTCTTTCCTTCATTGCTTGCTCTTCTTTGCTCTGATGTCCCTACGGTGCCACAGACAAACACATTTCATAAGCCTTCACCACTTCTTTTTACAGTGAAGTACGTTGAGCTTCCTGCCTTTTTCCCTTGCCATATGCACAGACGCTCACCCCAGCCATCTGGGGAAGGAAAAGTCATATCTGGCAGGGGATGAGTGTACAGATGCATTCTTTTTATAATTACTCAAAAGAAGGTTGTTGAAGGTATGATTTATTTAGCCAGCTTCTTTAGATCTAGATTCAAAAGCTTTTCTCTTATTCAGAAAATATTTTAATTAATTAATTAGTTTGTTTTTGAAGCAGTCTTGTTCTGTGGCCCTGGGTAGAATGCAGTTGCATCATCATAGCTTACAGGAACCTCAAACTCCCGGGCATAAGCGATCCTCCTGCCTCAGCCTCCCGAGTAGCTGGGACTAGAGGCCGGTGAAACCACGCCCACCTAATTTTTTCTATTTTTGCTAGAGATGGGGATCTCCCTCTTGCTCAGGATGGTCTCAAACTCCTGAGCTTAAGCAGTCCTCCTGCCTCAGCTTCCCAGGGTGTTACGATTATAGGCGTGAGCCACCACTCCTGACCCAGAAAATATTTTATTTTGTACACGACTCTCAGAATGTTAATTCTTTTGCAATCTGTTGTGTCATTTTTCGGCATTTGTCTCTGACCTTAGCGGCTCCCTGAAATTTAGTACAGCACCAGCATTAATTTGACCCCCGGCTGTACTTTTTCCCTGTCAGTTCCTGTCCTCCAGGCTGTTTCTCTTGGTTATATCAAAGATGGGAGCAGCTGGAATCAGATGCCTGTGATTATTAAGATGGTAATTACTGATCATGCCGACACCAGCAACATTAACTAGTGTTTAAATAATTAAAAATGTTACCTATGAGGCAGGCAGGGATTCAAGGTGTCAGAATAAAAGGCATTATCTAGAGTAGCCTAGGTAATAATAAGCTGCTTTTGTTCTTGTTTTATTCTGATAGTCTAGCTAAAAATGCTATGTAGGAATGATGAACCTCCTCAACTTTAAACAGTTGTCTTTTTTAACTTCTTCACAAAATATAACTATGTCATAAGATTGTGAGGAGTGCTGTTTAGGGGGAACAAATTAGTTTTCTTAGATTTCTCAAAGCTATTAAGAGAAATTAATAACTTGATATTCTTCTCTGTCTGCCAAAGTAGATTGATAATGCTATATACTTATTTTGCACCTCTTAATTTAAAAAGTACTTGCAAACTCATCATTTCATTTAGTCTCAATGAAAGTATCGTGGGGGAGGTAGTTTTACCCCTGTATAAATGGAGAAATAAATGTTGGTTTGTAAAAGCTAAATGATTTGCCCAAGTTACATGAATAATAAGTTGTGAGGTTGGGTTAGAATACAAAATATATCTGTGATTTCATAACACTTTCCAAGAGTGCGAAATGGCAGGAGACTCTATAACATATCCTTTCTATCTTTGGGAAAATATAAAGAAAACTATCTTCTTTGCTAGAATCTTCTGGACCCACTCTTCATCAGAAAGTAGTTATATGAAGGAAAAGTAGGCTCATAAAACTTTAGGAAAATGTTTTTGCTCTTAAATTTGTAACTCTAGCACTTTAGCATGACTTTGATAACTCTTTTCACTGTAGATGATTCAAGTATAGATTTCTGCCTATATTGAATAATTCAAATATTTCTTTACCGAATCTGTAGATATCTCGTCAGAATTCCTCTAAAGATTTTAATTTGGAAAGCATTTCCTTAAGAGATTAGACGCAGCTTCTATTATGTCATTTTTATTTATTATTGTTCTGGATTTTAAACATTGTCCTTTCATTCCAGCACATTACCTGCCCAGGTTCTCAAGCTAACTGTGGACAGGGCATAGCAGGGCTAATTCTGACATTTTCCATTGCTTACCATGATGCCACATAAGTCGAAGCTATGCTTCCAAGAGCTACAAATCACATCCATCTCCCTGAAAGCAGGAATCCTAGCATGTACCCTAAGACTGGTATATGTCTGGAAAGTTTATGGGGCACGCCCTTTCAGAGATGGCAGACCTTGTGGAGAGAATAAAAGCTTTAATGTGGGCCAGTGTCGGAGTAAAATTCCAACTATAGCACAATGCTGTCACCCAGTTGTTCCCCGGCCCAAGGATACTCAGCTAAAGTCCAAGTCTAAGAAGGAGAGGGATGCTTTAAAAAGAGCAAGAAAGACTAAAAAGAAAAAAAAAAAATCATTGTTTTACTGAAATCTCTGTGGGACCCTGAATGCATGGTAGCATTGGTGACTTGGGCAGTGCTGGACTTAGGATTTTGGTTACTGTAGGAAAGGGCATTCTTGGAAATGTCTCCTTCAGAGAAGTGTGTCGTGGGTTTGTTTTTCTTTTTTTTTTTTTGGTAGAGACAGAGTCTCACTTTATCACCCTCGGTAGAGTGCCATGACGTCACACAGCTCACAGCAACCTCCAACTCCTGGGCTTAGGCGATCCTCTTGCCTCAGCCTCCCGAGTAGCTGGGTCTACAGCACCCGCCACAACGCCCGGCTATTTTTCTGTTTTGCAGTTTGGCGGAGGCTGGGTTTGAACCCGCCACCTTCAGTATATGGGGCTGGCGCCCTACTCGATGAGCCATAGGCACTGCCCGTGTCATGGGTTTTGGAGGAATCATAGGCTTTACGGCCTGTGTCAGAGCTTTTGAAAAGAGCCTGGGGCCCATCAGTGTCCACATCACTAGACTGTGTAACAGACATTGTTGCATAGAATGAATTGGCAAGAATGTGGGGGCTGAGAGGGCATTAATGGTTTTGAGAGTTCGTGGCTTGGAACTAAGGAGCTTGTCTTCCCTGTGTAGTTAAAGTTTGTGTAGTTAAGATTGGAGTCAAGGCTGGATAAGAAATGTTTCATAACAGTTTCTAATGTCTCAGTTTTAGGTTAAGTGGTCTGGGAAATAAAGGTTTACAGAAATGATAATTTGCTTTATCAAAAAAATGTATACAGTATCAAAGCAGTGTCAACATAATTAGTAAGCTTTCAGACATTTAAAATGTGAGTTTATTTAGCAAAAAAAATTTTTAATTACTGTTTTCAGTGATACCTGCCATTCTAACCAATGTAATATTTCAGAATAGATATATAGCATCTTTTTTTGTTAAAAACATTTTTTTACATGAATCCTTCATCCAGATCCCATTTACTTTCCTAGTTTTTCTCAAAGCTCTGATTACATCTTGTCATATCATATAATTTACTTATTTGCCATGTTTATTGTTCATCTGTCTCCTTGTATAGAAATTAAGGTCCAGGCTCGGCACCTGTGGCTCAGCGGGCTAAGGCGCCAGCTACGTACACCTGAGCTGGTGGGTTCGAATCCAGCCCAAACCCACCAAACAACAATGATGGCTGCAACCAAAAAATGGCCAGGCGTTGTGGTGGGCGCCTGCAGTCCTAGCTACTTGGGAGGCAGAGGCAAGAGACTCGCTTGAGCCCAGGAATTGGAGGTTGTTGTGAGCTGTGATGCCACAGCACTCTATCCAGGGTGACAGCTTGAGGCTCTGTCTCAAAAAAAAAAAAAAAAAGAAATTAAGGTCCATAGGGAAGGCATTTTGTCTATTCTGTAATATGTCCTGAGAGCCTGTAACAGTACCTGGACATAGTGGCCTGTAAATGAACACTTGCTGGTTCTTAAGTCAAGAATCTGCCACTTCCCTGCACATGTACTTGGAATTATTTTACCTGTTTTGTGAGGAATAGATGATGAGTAATACAGGACTAGAGAATTTTTATGATATTGATAGTTGGGCAGACACAAAGTATGGGAGAGAGCCACGTGTTGCCAGGTCACTTCTAAATTTGCAATTTTCGCCTTATGTTTTTGCCCTTCCTGCCAACCCTATTCCCATTAGATCCTGAAGTAGCTTCCTAATGAGGTAACAACTCTGTGTCTTCTCCTCATTCCCTTTACCATTCTTGGGGATGGACAGATGTTTTCATACCCTGATTATTTAGAGAGGGAAAAGGAAGAGTAAAGGTTAACTTAAGAGAGAAGTGGCTGATAAAAGAGAAAAAGAAAAGGAATG
Organism: Arctocebus calabarensis; assembly: GCA_963573935.1. Classification (NCBI taxonomy): domain Eukaryota; kingdom Metazoa; phylum Chordata; class Mammalia; order Primates; family Lorisidae; genus Arctocebus; species Arctocebus calabarensis. The sequence continues at coordinate 7,946 of CAUYON010136826.1, read as the reverse complement.
GCTATAGAATTAGTTAAGAACAATAGAAGGAAAATGTTGGCTTCTGTAGAACCACAGAAGAGTGGAAACACATTTAATTCTAAACTTTTTTGGCAGTCATTATAAAATAAGAAGCTTGATTAATTACTTGATTTGTAGCATTTATAAATGTTAAAAAAAATTTAACTGGGAGCGAGTCAGGCTGAAATGGCTGTGGTACTTTGGTTCCCACATAAGCAAACTGAAGCCCAATGTAAAACAATAAAATGAAACTTAAGCTTAACCAACCCCAAACCACTGATTTTCCATTGATTTCCACTGATTATACCCATGCTATGACCAATCAAGTAACTTCTTTACTTTGCTTTTGTGTTCAGCCTAAAAAAGCGTACCGCTTAACACTGAAGACCCAAGCTCTCTGAACTTCTGGTTCTAGGTGAAGCCCAATTCATGAATCTGTCTTTCCTCAATAAACTGTTAAATGTAATTCATCTAAAATTTTTCTCTTAACATAAATAAAGCCAAGTGTTCAGGAGCATTCATACAATTCATTTCTTTATATTGGGAGCAGAAATAAACCTTTCTCAAAAATTCTCATTAAAAGGATACTGTGTAATGAAATGTCATAAGCAATGTCTTCCAAGCATCTTTACAGGATTATCATATCACTTCTCAGAGGCTTTCTGTTATGCCCAGTATATGATAGTTTGGGAGTACAGGTAGGGAGGTAAAATAGGTAAGGGAAATAGCCTTTCGTTAGCACAATAATGATGACAGGTAACACTTTCATGGATTTTATGATTTTAGCACTCTTTATAGTACATTACTTAGATTGACCTATTTGACTCTTATAAACATGCTGTGAGGTAGGTCATGTTATTAACTCCATTTTACAGAATGAGGAGACTGAGGCAGAGAGGAGTTAAGTAGCTGCCCAGATCATATTGGTTAATGGGTTGAGATTTGAAACCAGACAGTTTAACCACAAAGTTTGCACGCTTATCCTTGTGCTAGATGCCATTCTGGAGTCCAAGGCTAGATTTCAGAGGATCCAAAAGAGAAATGCTTATACTGAACATTTTTCAGAAAATTGCCTGTTAATAGGGGACATCTTGGGAATTATTGAGCTATTATAAAAGAGATTTTGCTCTTGGAAAATCCTTGAAATCCAGCTATTGTATGTTACTAATACTGGAGGCAACACAGTCTGGATGAGAGGTGTGAATGCTATTCAGACTTGCCTGTTTCAGTCCTGGCTCTACAATTTCCTAGCCTGGTGACCTTGGGAATTATTTCTCTTCAAACTTGAGGAGGTTAGGTTCCTATCTTCTGCTTGGTAGATGACCATAGTTTGTATTCCTAGAAGTTCCTCCAGAGAAACCAAACTTTTTGGTTTTGCTTTAATGACATGGATAAAAAATATTTAACCAGGGTGGCATCTGTGGCTCAGTGGGTGGGCTGGCCCCATATACCAAGGGTGGCAGGTTCGAACCTGGCACTGGCCAAATTGCAACAAAAAAATAGCTAGGCGTTGTGGTGGGTGCCTGTAGTCCCAGCTACTGGGGAGGCTGAGGCAAGAGAATCGCCTAAGCCCAGGATCTGGAGGTTGCTGTGAGCTGTGTGATGCCACGGCACTCTACTGAGGACGATAAAGACTCAGTCTGTACAAAAAACTATATATATATATTTAACCAAGATGTCAGAAAATTCCTGAGACAGAAAATTTTTGTGATGTAGGTGTGGCCATGTCTGTATTTTTTTGTGATATATAATTACTGAAACTATAGGATATAGCTTTAGTGTATTTCTTTATGGAAAAACTTGATTTTGTTTTCACTAATAGTATTTAGCAGTTTTATATAGAGGATATCACAAAGGGCAATAATATTTTGGTTAGAGAATATACTTCAAAAAAACAACATTACGTGATCATAGACTTTGTGCTTTGGGAAAATTAGTATTGATGAAGAAAGACTGCGACTTCAATCATCGTGATGGGTTTGACAGCCTTTTTCCCTTCGACCTCCCCCATGCTATTCTCTGTGAGATTCATCCTCCCACTTGTCAAGCTAACCCAAGCCTGTTGCCTGAGCCAAGAAAACAGACTCCACTCCCCTCCTCCTCTTCTTCTGACTCATGCCAAAAAGTCATGTAGCAATTCAAAACATTTCCCAAATTACAAAACATAATGTGGGAAACTTTCTTGTCTTTGACTTTGAAGTATTTTTATGTTTGTATGGTTAAGTGAGTGATATTTTAGGCCAACTGAATTTCTCCAGAGGCTTTTCCTAATCACTCGAATTCCATAAATGCCCATTGACTGTATCATATCGTAGTGTTTTGTGCCTTGTAGCGCTCATTGCTGTCCAGTCTTTCATTGTTTTCTTATTTGTCTGTTTATCATTTTATCCTTCCAGAATGTAATTTAATGAAAATAGGGACATTGTCTTCTTTTAAACTTTGTCTCCTAGAGGGAGTGGCACATAGAAAGAGTTAATAACTGTTTTCAAATGGATGAGTATTTTTAAAATTTTCATGCATTTCACTTCATTTAAATTGGACTTCCACAGCTCCAGCTTTGATGTTCTGGTCAGCCAGCCTTCTTTTTGTGCCATTCTTTTTCTGCCATCTTTCATGTCTGTTCACACTTGCCCCTATTACTCATTCATCCTGATCCAGAGTCTTTGGATCCATTTCTGTTGTTGCCACTATATTTTTGTATAAATTTCACTTAGTATTTGGTAATTTCATTTTAATTTTTTAAAAAATTGTTAATATTTCCACTTGAGTATCATAGTGAAGTTGGACAAATTATCAATGATGTCTATTATTTCATTAGATAATGTCAGAGGTCCTCAAACTACAGCCCATGGGCCATATGCGGCCCTCTGAGGACATTTATCCGGCCCACCGGGTGTTTTTGCCTCTGTTGCCTGTCCTGTTTAGCAGCGGACTCATCCTGGGCCCGCAAAATCTGTTAGCGGAAAAACCATTGGTTGCATTACCAAACAAAACGTGTGGATTCACTGGAAAAGTTGCAAAAGGAGTTCCCGTTTAGATTTAAAGAGCTTCATCTCCATGAACAGGACATACAGCTTTTCCATAACCTATTTTCCATTGACATTGAAAATGTGGAGGTCAGTCCCTGAAGTCGCCACTCCAGCTGCCCCTCTGCCATCTGCTCTGGCGCCGCCTCGGGCCAGCGTCTCTGGCAGGTGAGAGTCAGGTGCTGACGGGTGAGGCTGGGCGGCCGAGTGTCCAGCTTCTCCATGGGGCTGGCCTGCGGCTCCCGGATGCTCTAAGAATGTTTCCACTGTTGCTTGGAGGACACATGCAGTGGGATTCAGAATTCCTGGAGAATTGCCTTTGTGAGAAGTTGCAAGTATTTCTTTAAATTCCTTCTCTTAGTTTTTCAAAGAAACATCAAGAAATCATGAACAACATTAGTAATGAAGAGTTTGACTACCACTTGCTTGATGAAGGTTTTACTGCCAAGGACATTCTGGACCAAAAAAAATCAATGAAGTTTCCTCTTCTGATGATAAGGATGCCTTCTAGGTAGCAGACCTCAGAGATGTTCTGAAGAAACACCGAAGATGGCTAAAAGCTCTTCCTTGTGTCCCTCCCTTTTATGCAGTCAAATGTAATGACAGTAGAGCCATTGTGAAGATCCTTGCTGCCATTGGGACAGGATTTGACTGTGCTAGCAAGACTGAAATACAAATGGTGCAAAGTCTCAGGGTGCCTCCAGAGAGGATGATCTGTGCAAATCCTTGTAAACAAGTGTCTCAAATTAAGTATGCTGCCAACAATGGGGTCCAGATGATGACTTTTGGTAGTGAAGTCGAGTTGATGAAAGTTACCAGAGCACATCCAAAGACCAAGTTGGTTTTGCAGATTGCCACTGATGATTCCAAAGCAGTCTGTCTCAGTGTTAAATTTGGTGCCATCCTCAAAACCAGCAGACTTCTTTTGGAACAGGCAAAAGAGCTAAATATTGATGTCATTGGTGTCAGCTTCCTTGTAGGAAGTGGCTGTACTAATCCTGAGACCTTCATGCAGGCAATCTCTGATGTCCGCTGCATCTTTGACATGGGAGCTGAGGTTGGTTTCAGCATGTACCTGCTTGATATTGGTGGTGGCTTTCCTGAATCTAAGGATGTGAAGCTTAAATTTGGAGAGATCACTGGTGCAATCAACCCAGCATTGGACAAGTACTTTCCATCGTACTCTGGAGTGAGAATCATAGCTGAGCCAGGCAGATATTATATTGCATCAGCCTTCACACTTGCAGTTAATATCATTGCCAAAAAAAATTGTATTAAAGGAACAGATAGGCTCTGATGATGATGAGTCCAGTGAACAAACCTTTATGTACTACATCAATGATGGAGTATATGAATCATTTAATTGCATCCTTTATGATCGTGCTCATGTAAAGCCTCTTCTGCAAAAGAGACCTAAACCAGATGAGAAGTATTATTCATCCAGCATATGGGGACCAACATGCGATGGCCTTGACCAGATAGTTGAGCACTGTGACCTGCCAGAAATGCACGTGGGCGACTGGATGCTCTTTGAAAATATGAGTGCTTACACTTTAGCTGCGGCTTCTACTTTCAATGAATTACAGATGCCTGCTATCTACTATGTGATGTCAGGACCCATGTGGCAACTTTTGCAGCAAATCCAGAACCCTGACTACCTATCTGAATTAGAAGAGCAGGATGTTGGCACTCTGCCTGTGTCTTGTGCTTAGGAAAGTGGAATGAAACGTCACCCAGCTAGTATTGTGTAGATATCATTCTGTAGCTATTAACTGCGAGTTTAGCTTGAATTAAGGGATTTGGAGGAACCATTTAACTTAATGATTGCTAGTTTTGAAATGTCTTTGTAAGAGTAGGGTTAGCATAGATGCAGCAATCTGTAAGATTAGGAGATGGTGTCACACTTAACCTGTGTTCCTAAGGAAACTATTTGAATATTTGTTTTAAATGGATTTTTATTCACTTTTCAGACATGCTATGAAAGAGCACCCCTCTGCTGCTCAGCAAGCATTTGTAGCTTGTACAATGGCAGAATGGGCCAAAAGCTTAGTGTTGTGACCTGTTTTAAGAATAAAGTATCTTGAAATTAAAAAAAAAAAAAAAGAAAATGTGGATATAATTTACCAAATGGAACTGGCTGAAGTGCAGAATTGTGACTTTCTGAAAGACACATTCAAGTCAAGCAGCCTTCCTAATTTCTGTGCATCTGTCCCCTCTGAGACATATCCTAATCTCAGGAACCATGCACTCAAAATGGCAACCATCTTTGGTAGCACTTATGTCTGTGAACAGACTTTTTCCAGAATGAAACATCTGAAATCTCTAACCAAACTAGACAAACTGATACACATGTGCATCACTTGTTACAACTAGCAGTGACAAATATGGAACCGGACCTTGACCATCTCATTAGCCAAAAGCAGGCCCATAGTTCCCATTGAAATATTGGTAAGTTTGTTGATTTAACTTTATTTGTTCTTCACTTTAAATATCATATTTGTTCCCATTTTATTTTTTTACTTCAAAATAAGATATGTGAAGTGTGCATAGGAATTTGTTCACAGTTTTCTTTTTTAAACTATAGTCCAGCCTGCCATCAGTCTGAGGGACACTGAACTGGCCCTCCATTTAAAAAGTTTGAGGATCCCCGTTCTAAGGGTTAGGACTTTGCTCCTTCTGATCAACAGACAGCTCCAGCAAAGCAGTTGATTTAAGTTATAAATGAATGTCCCCCCGCAGTCCCACCACACATCCTGTTTTTATTTGTTCTGCTTTGTTTCCTTATGATGTAACTGGCCCACTGCATCCCATTGTCAAGTGACACACAATGGTGCCCATCTCCTGATCAAAACAAAACCTTTATGCTTGAAGAACACACAGATACTAAAAAGGCACCACAATTTTATTTTAAATATTTAGTGAATGTATAAACCACACTGCAGTAATACAGAAATCTGTGTTTACTGTGAGCTTTTGAGTTGATTAAAGTCCCCACTTGGAGTTCAAGAGAACTACATCTTAGGTTAAACTCTACTGTGGGATAGGGACAGCCAGCAAAGTGTCCTCAGCAGTCACAGCGTGGAATGATTTAATTGAGGAACTTTATTCCATTATACTTGAAGACGAAAGACTTCACATATCAAAGTAAAACAAAACTGCATCATCAAGACCACAGTTCTCACAAAGCGAAGTCTCCTGCAATTCATATTACCTCTGATTGGATCTAATGGAGTAACAAAGTCTCCTGCAATTCATATTACCTCTGATTAGATATAATGGAGTAACAACTAAGAAAAATGGTCTCTGTTTGTGAAGCTCTGTATCCCATAATAATCACATAATTGAATTCTAGTCTACACGTTACTATGGACAAGATGGCCAAGTAACCAAGTGAGGACCATGGTCACTTCTACCACTTCTGACTGCTGGTTGGTGGATACAATCCAGCTGACTTTTCTGGTTTCCAGGCTTCATCCTTCTTCATTGACCTGACTCCCCACACATCCCTCCAGAGGCCTCCAGAGCAGGTGGAGGAAGTGGAACGTGCAAAAGAACAGTAGCTGAGGCTGTTGGGGGTCAGGGGTCCCGATTCCTCCATCCCAGCTGACCTGGCTCGATTCCGTGGCCGAGCTGGACAGTTCAACCAAGGCTGACAGTAACAGAAAGCAAAACTAAAACTGGGGCAGCCCAGGCAGTGTGGACAGAGACTTAAAGGGACCCACACAAGTTTCAGGGTAACAAAGAGATTTTTTTAGGAAGAACAAAGAGAAAGTTCAGAGCACTTCCAAAGAGAGTTGAAAATGAGTCCCTCTCATAAGGAGAAAAGTCGAGAGACAGACTGGCACACAGGACCGCTGGGGTGTGGATACTCCATTTGAAACCGGCCACAAGTTTTGCATTGACCTTTGTGCACCTCCAGGCAGTATTGCCCTTTTCTATTGGTTATTGATTGTCTCTTTCTATTGATATTTCAAGAATCTTCATACCCAGATTCTTTTTTTTTTATAATTTTATTAAATCATAAATGTGTACATTAGTGCAATCATGGGGCACAATGTGCTGACTTCATATACAATCTGAAATATTTTCATTGAACAGTTAAACATAGCCTTCATGGCATTTTCTTAATCACTGTATGAAGACATTGATATTCTACATTTAGTAAGTTTCACCAGTACCCTTGTAAGATGCACCCTAGGTGTGATCCCACTTATTGCCCTCCCTCCACCCATCCTCCCCACACCCCTCCTCTCCCTTGCCCTTTGCCCCGTATTCTTGTGCTATAATTGGGTTTTAGCCTTCATATGAAAGCTATAAATTAGCTTCATATTAGGGCTGAGTACATTGGATACTTTTTCTTCTATTCTTGTGGAGACTTTAACTCTTTCATGTTTACGTGGATGGAGCTGGAACATATTCTTCTTAGCATACCCAGATTCTTAAGGGCCCTCCAGACTTGCTGGTCCAGCAGGCCAGGCTTCCCTCCCACTCCCTTTGAATCCCCTTCTCAGAGGCAGGGTAAGAACCGTCCATGCTCTGTAAGGCAAGTAAGAAAATGATTCTCAGAATACACAGATCATCAATACAACTTTTAATTTTATCTTTGTGGAGAGGAACTGAGCAGCCGTTTGGTTACAAAATGCAACCATTTAGAGAAACTTCGGTCGCTGACATTCTAAAAGACTTAAACTTGCTATTTTTTTTCTTATTAAATCATAGCTGTGTACATTAATGCAATCATGGGGCACAATGTGCTGGTTTTATATACAATTTGAAATATTTTCATCAAACTGGTTAACATTGCCTTCACGGCATTTTGTTAGTTATTGTGTTAAGACGTTTATATTGTACACTTAGTAAATGTCTTGTCAAAATAACAAAAATGCGATTTCGCCTCCTGCTCTAAGAAGACCTCTGAAG
>CAUYON010136825.1:0-19496 GCA_963573935.1 Arctocebus calabarensis | reverse complement strand
CCTCAGCCAACTGCAAAACAAGAAAATAGCCGGGCATTGTGGCAGGCGCCTGTAGTCCCAGCTACTCAGGAGGCTGAGGCAAGAGAATCGCCTGAGCCCAGGAATTGGAGGTTGCTGTGGGCTGTGATGCCAGGGCACTCTATCCAGGGTGACAGCTTGAGGCTGTCTCAAAAAAAAAAAAAAAAAAAAGCAACTCCCATGGGCGGCACCTGTGGCTCATTGAGTAGGGCGCCGGCCCCACATACCAAGGGTGGCGGGTTCAAACCCAGCCTCAGCCAACTGCAAAACAAGAAAATAGCCGGGCATTGTGGCAGGCGCCTGTAGTCCCAGCTACTCAGGAGGCTGAGGCAAGAGAATCGCCTGAGCCCAGGAATTGGAGGTTGCTGTGAGCTGTGTGATGCCACGGCACTCTACAAGGGTGAAAAAGTGAGACTGTACAAAATGAAAAAAAAAAAAAAAAAGTTCCCAGAGTCAACAGAGGGGAGCAGGCTCAGGCCTCTAAGCACTATCCTCGCTATCCTTCCCAGATGTCTGCACATCCCCAGACCATTTATTTGCCTTGATTTTTTTCCCCCACTCACTTTCTTCAGCTATGCAGGGATGAAGGCAAAAGCACAAAAACCTGGATTCAAACCCTGCCTGGCTCCTCCATTTACTCCACTGTGATCGTAACTCTCAAAGCTTTAAGGTTTTTACCCACAAAATAAGGTGTATAATGACTGCCCAGGGTGGCAGGAGACTGCTGTTGCAGATAATACTTCCAATGACAAAATGCTGACTTAGGGAAAGAATGTTTGCTTTCTCATGCCCTGGGTCACAAGGACATCCCCACCCCATCCTCGGCCCCTCTGAGCCTTGGGAATTGGTGGTCTCTAGGCCTGACAACCAGAAGAACCAGAAATAGCAGCCCCAGCAACAAAGTGAGGAACCAGAAATCCCACAAAGATAAAGGGAGTGAGAACAAAGTCAGCAAAGGGGCAGCTAGGCTGGCTGAGGAGCTCCCCTGACCCTTTTTTTTTTTTCAGGGTTACCAAGAGAGATTTTATTTTATGAAAAACAGAGAAGTTTAGAGCACTTCCAAAGAGAGTTGGAAGTGGGTCCCTCTTGTGAAGGAGAAAAGTTGAGAGAGACCAGGCTAAGCAGGCTCGCCATACCTCTGTGCTCCTCTGCCAAAAGAAGCAGTCGCAGGGCCCACGCCCTGGACACTCAGGAGTCCAAGCTGGGCAGAAGCAAGGCCAAGGGAATAAATCACTAAATCAAAGCAAGGGAATGACAGACAGGGCAGCGTAGGGGAGCACAGAAGGAACTTAAGAAGAAATGTTAAGAGTAACTTCCTCAAATGGGGTAGGGGGTATTTATTTAGTATCTCCTTACCAATGAGAAGGAAACAATGAAAAGAAATTCTGGAGGTAGAGGGGTAATGAGGCTGCTAATGCCCCTGTGGCCTGGAGTTGCCCCCAGACAAGCAATAAGGGCCACCCTGATTTCCCTCTTGAGTCTGGGGAAATCAGACCCTCACTCACACCCACTCCTCCCTGTACAATTTTGGCTCTTTCTGGAGTCAGGAGGCCATGAGTCCCACATCAGCTTTGGTCTGGAAGGTGACCCCATCCCCAGGCAGAGGAGAGTCCAGGAAAGGCCAGAGCCAGACAAGAGCCCAGCGGGGCCCCAGGGCTGCCTGCAGGTTGTGGCAGGGGCCCAGGTCATAAGAGTGCTGGCCCCGAGCCCACTCCCATGTGGTCTGGCCCCGAAGCAGCAGCATCCCATGGAAGAGCAGCCCAGCCCCGCACAATAGGGCACCCGCCACGCACGTGTCCATCACAAAGGCGAGGGCAAACTGACCCAGAGACACACGGCCTGCAAGAAGACGGCAGAGAGTCAGGAAGCAGAAGTCAGGCCCAGCTCCTCCAGAGCCCAGCCCCCATCCTGCTGCCACCAGTGCCCCCATCACTAAGCAAGGATCATTCCTCCACTCAGCAAATCCTGAGTCAATATTTGGTGGCCAGCCCATGCTGGGTGGCAGCAGCACAGCAGTAGACCGTGCGCACACAGTCCTGCCTGGCACACCACTTCATTCATTTACCCCAGACTTGGTGAGCACCTGGTAAGCATGGGATGCAGTGCCAGGGACTGTGGACGCCGGGGGGCACACGGCACACAGCACCTCTGCCTTCAGGAAGCTCATAGACCAAGTTAAAAAGGTCATTTCTCAGTTATTCAATTACAGCTGTGATGTGTGTCACATGGCAAAGCACAGCATTTTTAACTGTCTTGGCCCACAGTGGGCAACAAAGACCTGTTGAACTAAAGAACTAGAAGATGCCAAGAACTAGAATATTACGCCAAGTGAGAAAAGCCAGACACAAAAGGTCACATATTTATGATCCCAATTATGTGAAATGTCCTGAGCAGGCAAATCCATACAGACAGAAAGTAGATTAGTGGTTGCCAGGGGGCTCAGGGTTTAGGGAAAAACAGAGTGGCTGCAAGTGGCCACAGGGTTTCTTTTTAGGGTGAAAATGTCCTGGAATTAGGATAGTGGTTGCACTACATAGTGAGTTTCCCAAAAGCCACTAAGAATCATACACTTTAGTGAAAATGATGAATTTTACATTATGTGAATTTTGCCTTGATGAAAAAGAGAGCCCATGGGGGGAAGTGCCACACAAACTCAAGAGGGTGGGGGAGTGGGCATCATCATCTTTGCTAAAGTAAGAAAGTGTTCTGTCCGGAGGCAGGACAGAGGTACCTTCAGGACAAGTGAGTGGCTGCATTGAGGGTCCAGAAGCTCAGGAGAGCAGCTCAGGCTGGACCAGCAGGTCTGTGAGCAGGGGTACCAGGGTGGCCCCAAAGCCTCCATTGCCATGGACTCCCCAGAGTGTGTGAATGAGATGAGAATCACAGCAAGACCTGAGACCAGCAAATCAGGTCCTGGCTTTTTATCAAGGATCAGATAAAAAAGAAAAAGAAAGCAGAAAGGAAGGCAGGCATCCCTAAGTCTAAGCCGTCACTGATGCCAGGAATAGGATACTTCATGGAGGTTGCTGGTCAGCAGTTTCGAGTCTAGAAGTTCTCACAAGGCAAAAATTCGAAAATTCCTTCAGGGCGGAGCCTGTAGCTCAGTGAGTAGGGCGCCAGCCCCATATACCAAGGGTGTGGGTTCAACCCCAGCCCCGGCCAAAATGCAACAAAAAAATAGCTGGGCATTGTGGCGGGCGCCTGTAGTCCCAGCTATTCAAGAGGGCTGAGGCAAGAGAATCACCTAAGCCCAAGAACTGGAGGTAGCTGAAAATAAAATAAATTCCTTTAGAGTTTGTGAAGACAGAGGCCCTGGGGTACCATGGCAGTCTTGGAGGACAGATGAGGCAGAGGCCAGGGAGGCTTAGAGGGAGAAGGCAAGAGCTAGAAGAGGATGTGAGGGGAAGGGAGGGTTTGTACAAGTGGGGGAACCCCATAGAGGGGGCAGGAGGGCAGAAGCACAGCAGATGCCACAGCTGAGGCCTCCAAGCCAGGAGAAGGGCTCAGACACAAGAAGCCAGGCAGTCAGCCAGGCTTGGAGATTTGAGGACAGGACAATTTTGGATGTCCCATCTGATGTTTTATTTTCTCCATGATGGAGCCTGGAGGGCAGGACAGGAGGGAAGACTTGATTGCAGTCATTAGGGAAGTAAGCTCATGAGAAAACAGGGTGGCCAGGAAAGTTGAGGGTCTGTGAGGCAGCAGCCATGAATGTGGCCTGGAACCAGCCTGCCTTGGAGCGCCATGTGCCTCTGGTTGCTCTTGGCAGCCAGGGACAGACACAAGGGCAGGAAGCCTCGGCAGATAGAAGAAGAGGAGGAAGTTTGATGCTGGCAGGAAAGTGGTGGAAATGAAGGCTGAATGCCAGGCATGGGGTGGTGAAAGTGGGAAGGTGAAGGTTAGGGCCATGAGACTACAGGCCCAGGAGCTCATGGAGCAGGTATCACAGGGCACAGGAGTAGGTAGACCAGAGAAGAGGTAGGGAACAGAAAGAGGGTCAAAAGATGGGTGGTTTGGGGATTCTGACAAAAGCTGGAGTGTGGACACAGGACTAGGGGAATTAAGAACAGTGGGGAAAGGTCAAGAGCTGATCTATCTGGATGGGGCCGTTTGCACAGACCGCGTCAGACATCCATGATTCCAACAGGGCCCAGGGCTGAGCGAGAGCCTGGGTGCTGCAGCTGGAGGCGTCAGTGTTGAGGAAGAGTGGCAGGCCCTGCTGACCAAGCGAGGTGGGGTAGAGGGAGGTGCAGCTGGTGGCTGAGACTCAGAGGAGCCACAAGCCATCAAGGAGAGTGCAGAGGGCTGGTCAGGGAGCCAGTGTGGACAGAGGAGGGCTCTGTCAACCCCAGAAGGGCTCCCAAGGCCTTTCCTAGGCTATAGAGTGAGGGTCCTTGGTACAAAGCTGGGCTTAGATAGGATGAGAAGGCACAGTGACTCCATGGAGTGCCTGGGGAGGTTAATAACAGTAAAACAAAGTTACAGCAGGGACCATGGAAGGTCAGGAGGAAGGAGTCAGCGGCGAGAAAGCTCAGAGCATCTGGGGGCTGAGAACACAGAGGATGAAGGGCCAGTGGGATCTAGGGCATCTACGGTCGTGTCACAGGAAAGAGGAGCATATGTGTGTCCAGAACACAGCATTTCCATCAGCCTCCTGATCCAAGTCTGCCCCTCCACCTTCCGGGGACTCAGCCTACTCCTGCCTGTCACTCAAAAGGGGCCATCTGCTTACACCAGTACTTGGGGCATCACCCAGTCCTAACCTGCCATCCTAGCTTTAATTTTCACACTTCTCACCAAATTGCCTTCGTTACTCCCTGCCCAGCCTTCAAACTCTTGTTCGTGCTGCTTTCCTCTCTTGGAATGCCCTCCCCCATGTCTCCCACCATTCCACCCCACCATATGGTCCCCCATGACTCCTTCCTCCTCTGCCAATAATCTTTCCCTGATTCTCTGTATTTTACAGTGCTGCATACCCAAATAAATATCAGGCAGACCTCACCCCATAGATGACACTGGAATTGGGTCCCCAGGGTCAGAAATCTCATCTCCCACCAGAAGGGGCCTTACTTCCCCGACCCAACACAAGAGCCTCTGCGTCTCTGCAGAGGCCTCCCAGGCTTCCCACCTGTGAGCAGCATGAGCCAGGGAAGCAGCAGGAGGGCAGCGGTGTGCAGGGGTGAGTGGGCTCGCAGCAGGGCTGACAGGGCAGGGCCCAGCAGCACAGAGATGTGCAGGAGGACGCCAGCGCCGTGCAGCAGCAGACACAGGAAAGGCCGGTAGTTGCCGAAGCCTACGCAGCGGCCCAGCAGGCGGCAGTGGTGGTCCCGGCGAAGGACGCAGACTCGGCAGGCAGAGCAGTGCCCACTGCGTGGCGGCACCTGGCTTTGGCACTGGTAGCAGTAACTATGAGAAGGAACCACAGGGTCAGTTTCTTCCACAGCTCAGGGAGCCCTATTTCATGCCCAGGGTCAGCCCCTGGGCCGGTCCTGGGGAAGCAGAAAGCAGCTGCTTGGCGGAATAAGACGTCCCTGGTCCTCAGCTGTAGCACTGCAGGCTGAGATCTTTTCCTTCCCAGTCCTAAAGCCTTCCTCTGGCCGCTACCATCCAGCAGCAACTTCTCCCTTCTTCCATAGTTATCACCTTGTCAAGGTCACCATGGACTCCCCTCTGGACTGGTCTCAGATTGCACCTTTGCCCCTCCTAGTCTCACTCCAACAGCCATATGGATCCTTCTGAAATCTAAGTCATGACCCTCCTATGCTCAAAACCCTCCAGTGGCTCTCCATTTCATGTCTAGTAAAAAGTAAAGCCTTCAGGCTCTGCGCCCGTGGCTCAACGGGCTAAAGCGCCAGCCATGTACACCTGAGTTGGCAGGTTTGAAACCAGCCCTGGCCCGCCAAACAACAATGACGGGCTGCAACCAAAAAGATGGCCGGGCGTTGTGGCGGGTGCCTGTAGTCTCAGTTACTTGGGAGGCAGAGGCAAGAGACTCGCTTGAGCCCAGGAATTGGAGGTTGCTGTGAGCTGTGATGCCACTGCACTCTCCAGGGTGACAGCTTGAGGCTCTGTCTCAAAAAAAATTAATTAATAAATAGATAAAACAGAGTTCCAAACAAGCTTAACAAGAGTGAGACTTGGTCTCTACCAAAGGAAAAAAAAAAAATGAAAAGAATGAAAAAAAGAAAAGTTAGCCAGGCATGGTGGCAGACTCCTATATTCTCAGGTATTCAGCAGGCTGAGACAGGAGGATAGCTCGAGCCTAGGAGTTTGACATTGTTGTTAGCTATTATCATGCCACTGCACCCTAGCTTGGACAACATAGTAAGATCCTGCCCTCCCCCCCAAAAAAGTTAAAATTGTACATTTTAGGTTATGTGTTTCTCACTACAATTTAAAAGTCAAAAGAGAGGATAAAAATCCTCTCTTATCTGGCTCGATCCCTACACGAGCCATCTAGAACTGTTAATACTAAAATTCTCTGGACTAAACAGTCTTCTTTTGCCTCCTTTTTCCCGCTTCAGCAGGCAAATACCTGTGCATTTTCAAGATAGTTCAGCTTCATTTCTCCCTTCTGTAAGAGACTGATTCCCCAGACAAACAGGCTGTCTCTCTGATCTGCTCCCAGAAGACCTAGCACTACTTAGCTTCTTGGTAACTGTTAAGTAAACATGTCCCTCCCTCACTGTGAGCTGGAGTTCACACAGGGCAGTCTTTTTCTTGTTTATGTCTGTCTCTTGGCTCTTAGCACTTTGTAGCCTCTCAAATTATTTGCTGAATGAACAAATAAGAGGTAAGACATCAGTCATCTTTTGGACTTGTGGATCTGTCCAGATTTTCAAAATAACTTTGAGCCAAACTGGAAGTGTTTAAATTTTAAATTATTTTTCTCATCTCTTTGCAAATTGGTGAAAAATAATAACCACTAAAAATCAGGAAGGACTAAATACTTAGTCCCTCCAAGTATTATATTGGGTCTAATAAATTCTCTGTATTAATTCTATACTGATAGTAACCTCCACTAAATCTACTTCATAGGTTCATTAATTTATAACTTTCCCAGTGGAAAATGTTACAGACTCCTGGCTGCCTAGTTCAGAATAAAAACTGAACTTACCTCCTTCTTAATACGATTCCTCTTTCTGCCCAAGAGTGAAAGCCACAGGGGAGGCACTAATGAAGTCAGCTGCATCTAATTCATTCTAGCAACAGCAGCACCTAAGGGATTTACAGAAGTCTGTATTTCAATCCTCAGATTTGTTTTGTATAATAGTAAGAGCTTTTTTGTTTTTCCTTTTCTTTTCTTTTTTTTTTTTTTTTTTTGAGACAGAGTCAAACTATGTCACCCTAGGTAGAGCGCTTGACATCACAGCTTACAGCAACCTCAAACTCCTGGGCTTAAGCAATTCTCTTGCCTCAGCCTCCCAAGTAGCTGGGACTATGCGCACCCGCCACAACACCCAGGCTATTTTTTATTGCAGTTGTCATTGTTTAGCTGCCCCGGGCTCATTCAAACCCTCCACCCTCGGTGCATATGGCTGGCGCCATGACCGCTGTACTACAGGTGCTGAGCCAGTAAAAGCTTTTTAAAAAAAATTATTATTTTCCTGACACATATTTAATTGTGCAATGATCTGTTTTAATTTAATCAAATTGAATAAAAGACAGGTGTGAAATGAGTTTGTTGAGTCTCAATCATCATTTAAAAATTTCATACAGAGTAAAATGGAACAGGCTGGTCTGGTGGTAGAGAGTTATCAAAATTTATTAACATTAGTGTCATTAAAGTTGGTGACACTAGGCTTGGCGATTGTGGTTCAACAGGCTAAGGCGCCAGCCACGTACACCTGAGCTGGCGGGTTCGAATCCAGCCTGGGGCCCGCCAAACAACAATGACGGCTGCATCCAAAAAATGGCCTGGTGTTGTGGCAGGCGCCTGTAGTCCCAGTTACTTGGAAGACTGAGGCAAGAGACTCGCTTGTGCCCAGGAATTGGAGGTTGCTGTGAGCCACAGAACTCTATCCAGGGTGACAGCTTGAGGCTCTGTCTCAAAAAAAAAAAAGTTGGTGACACAACCCTCCACTGCTAAATTTGACTAGCTTAAGAAAAAAAGATTAAAACAGAACAGGAAAATGTTATAATAGATCAAATCCAGTAAGGTGTCAATCTTGTTTCATCACTCATCTTTTCATCTGTCACTAATCTATTAAATCCATCTGATGGGCTGGGCACGATGGCTCACGCTTATAATCCTAGCACTCTGGGAGGCCAAGGTAGGTGGATTACCTGAGTTCAAGACCAGCCTGAGCAAAAAGCGAGACCCTGCCTCTACTAAAAATAGAAAGAAAAAAAAAAACTAAGGCAAGAGTATTGCTTAAGCCCAAGAGATTGAGGTTGCTGTGAGCTATGATGCTACGGCACTCTACCCGGGGTGACAGGTTGAGACTCTGCCTCAAAAAAAATAAGTCCATCTAATGATTGTTAAACTTTTATTATTGTTTTTTATTTCTAGAAGTTCCATTTGGTTCTTTTTCAGTTTATGTCCCTTTCTGTAGTTCTTTATTCTCTTCAGGCATCTTCAATATAGATTTAAACCCAGTACACATAATTGCTTTTACACTTATAATCCAATGGTCCTAGTATTTGAAGTCTCCACCATTCTATTGTCTATGTTTTTCTGCTGGTTCTCCCTCCTAGAGTCTAGTTATCTTTGTGTACTGCTAAAGGCATTTGAACACTTACTTGTGAAAATAACTTGAGGCCCAGGATGAAGATTCCAGAAGGATGTTCATATCCTCCTGTCAGGATCCCAAAGGCATTACCGTTCCAAGACTACTTTAAACCAAGTTTATGACGTCAGCCTTCCTGGACAACCCAGCAGGTTCAAACCCAGCTCTAATTTCTTGTAGGAACTGTCTTACTCTGTATTCAGCTTTTCCTTTGAGGACGTAGACCTATTACATCACAATTTAGTGAAAGAGGGTCTCACTCCTGTTAGACTCCTCAACTTTTGTGGCCCTGGAGTTTGCATTTCTGTTCTTGTCACCTTGCATGGCTATCCAAATAAATTTTTCAATTTTCTGGAACCAAGAAATATCCTCCTAGCAAAAATAACTTGGTGTTTATTTTTCTTGTATTTCTATTTTTTGTTTTGTTTTTGTTTTTGTCTTAAAATAGAGTCTTAAGCTGCTGCCCTGGGTAGAGTACCATGGTGTCACAGCTCTCAGCAACCTCCAACTCTAGGACTTAAGCAATTCTCTTGCCTCAAGTAGCTGGGACTACAGGCACCTGCCACAACGCCTGGCTATTTTTTGTTACAGTTGTCATTGCTTAGCTGGAGCAGGCTGGGTTTGAACCTGGCAGCCTTGGTATATGTGGCTGACGCTATACCACTGAGTGTGTAACAATGGGCACCAAGCCCTTTTTCTCTTTCTTTTCTTTTCTTTTTTTTTGGTTGCCCTCGGTAGAGTTCCCTGGTATCATAGCTCACAGCAACCTCAAACTCTTGGGCTTAAGCAATTGATTCTCTTACCTCAGCCGCCCAAGTAGCAGGGACTATGGGCGCCCGCCACAACACCTGGCCTTTTTTGTTATAGTTGTCCTTGTTTAGCAGGCCCAGCCAGTTCAAACCCGCCAGCCCCAGGGTATGAGGCTGGCATCCTAACCGCTCAACAATGGGCACTGAAGCCTTTCTATTGTGTTTTGAAAAGGTAAATTTATCATTTAGTTTTTTTGCTTTTTACACTTTTTTGGGACAGGGTCTTACTTTGTTGCCTGGGCTAGAATGCAGTGGCGTCATCACAACTCACTACAGCCTCAAGCTGTTGGGCTCAAGCAATTCTCTTGTCTCAGCCTTTGAAGTAGTTTAGACTACTGGTATGTTCCCCCCAAACCCCAGCTAATTTTTCTATTTTTTGTAGAGAAGAGGTTTCACTCTTGATCAGTCTGATCTCAAACTCCTGCCCTTGAGGGATCTTCCTGTCTTGGGCTCTCAAAGCCCTGGAGATAACAGGTGTGAGCCAGGAGCCTGGCTAACTAGGAAATTTCCTACTACAAGTATAGCATTTTAAATACATTTTTGGTCTGGGAACTTGACTTATAATAGGTCGTTTCTTTGGTTGATGGTTTGAAATTTCTCCCATAGATGCAAAAATGCGAGGAAATCTCGCTTTGTTAGCTCAGACTGTAGAATTCTGCATTTTGTTTATCCTAATAAAACAAAATGCATATTTTCGATGTCTTTTTACTGATGATATTAGCTAACATACTTAAAGGATAAAATTACTAAATCTTAACTACCTTTTGGTGAAACTAAGGTACTCATTCTTTGCTGTTGGCATGTTACAATGACAAATCATTTGAAAAGTAATTTTTCTGTTTTGTTTCACCCGGGGTAGAGTGCTGTGATGCCACAGCAACCTCCAGCTCTTGGTCTTAAGCAATTCTCTTGCCTCAGCCTCCCAGGTTGCTGCTGGGACTACAGGCACCTGCCACAACGCCTGGCTGTTTTTTGTTACAGTTGTCACTATTGTTGAACCGTCAGCCTTAGTATACATGGCTGGCACCGTAACCACTCTGCTGTGGGCACCAAGCCTGAAAAGTCATTTTTCAATCTTATTTGAAACCAATCAAAGTCTTCTGATATCATCTGGAAATATAAGGAAATAATCCAAAACTGGAAAAAACCTGTATGTGTGAATAACCCAAAGCCTTAATCATCAAATTAGAACATTAGAAATAACCAAAATAAATTTAAAATATGGGGATAGTGGTTATAGTGCCAGTCACATACACCAAGGGTGGCAGGTTTGAACTGGCCCAGGCCAGCTAAACAACAATGACAATGGCAAGAAAAATTATCCGGGCATTGTGGTGGGTGCCTGTAGTCTCAGCTACTTGAGAGGCTGAGGCAAGAGAATCACTTGAGCCCAGGAGTTTGAGGTTGCTGTGAGCTGTAATGCCATGGCACTGTGCCAAGGGTGACAAAGTGAGACTCTGTATCCAAAAAAAAGAAATAATCACTTTGGAGTCTGGTGGGGTGCTACACACCAATAGTCCCAGCATTATGTCAAAAAAGAAGAAGGAGGCTCGGCGCCTGTGGCTCAGCAGGCTAAGGCACCAGCCACGTACACCTGAGCTGGTGGGTTCGAATCCAGCCCGAGCCCGCCAAACAACAATGGTGGTTGCAACCAAAAAGGGGCCGGGCGTTGTGTTGGGTGCCTGTAGTCCCAGCTACTTGGGAGGCAGAGGCAGAAGACTCGCTTGAGCCCAGGAATTGGAGGTTGCTGTGAGCTGTGATGCCACAGCACTCTATCTAGGGTGACAGCTTGAGGCTCTGTCTCAAAAAAAAAAAAAAAAAAAAAAAAGAAGGAGGAGGATTACACTGCACTGGGCAGTGCCTGTGGCTCAGTGGGTAGGGCGCCGCCCCATATACCTAGGGTGGTGGGTTCAAACCCAGCCCTGGCCAAACTGCAACAAAAAAAATAACTGGGCGTTGTGGTGGGCACCTGTGGTCCCAGTTATTCAGGAGGCTGAGGCAAGAGAATCACCTAAGCCCAGGAGTTAGAGGTTGCTGTGATCTGTATGAGGCCATAGCACTCTACCGAGGGCGATAAAGTGAGGCTCTGTCTCTACAAAAAAAAAAAAGAATTGCACTGCATTGTGTAATAATGTTTGGGGTATTTTAATTTTTTTTTCTTTCTTTCTTTCTTTATTTATTTATTTATTTTACTTTTTCTTTTTTTTTTTCTTCTGTATTTTAATTTTTTTGAGACAGAGTCTCATTCTGTTGCCCCAGGCTAGAGTGCCATGGGGTCATCATAGCTCACAGCAATCTCAAACTCCTGGGCTCAAGAGATCCTCTTGGCTCAGTCTCCCAAGTGGCCTGGGTTACAGGTGCCTATCCTGGCTAATTTTTCTATTAGTAGAGAGGGGGTCTTGCTCTTGGTCAGGTTCTTTTTTTTTTTTTGAGACAGAGTCTCATTTTGGTACCCTTTGTAGAGTGCTGTGGCATCCCAGCTCACAGCAATCTCAAACTCTTGGCTGAAGCAATTCTCTTGCTGGGGCTACCGGCACCCACCACAACCAGCTATTTTTTGTTGCAGTTGTCATTGTTGTTAGCTAGCCCAGCCAGGTTCAAACCTGCCAGCCTTGGTGTATGTGGCCTATGCTGTAACCACTGTGTTACAGGTGTTGAGCCTCTTGGTCAGGTTCTTGAACTCCTAAGCTCAAGTGATTCACCCACTTCTTCCTCCCAGACTGCTTAGGAGTACAAGCATCAACTACCAGGCCTTAAAGTTGTTTTTGTTTGTTTGTTTTGTTTTGTTTTGTTTTTGTTTTCTGTGAGACAGTCTCACTATGTCACCCTTGGTAGAGTGCTGTGAAGTCACAGCTCACAACAATCTCAAACTCTTGGGCTTAAGTGATTCTCTTGCCTCAGCCTCCCAAGTAGCTGGGACTACAGATGCCCGACAAAAAGCCTGGCTGTTTTTTTTTTTTTTTTTTTTTTTGGAGACAGTGCCTCAAGCTGTCCCCCTGGATAGAGTGCTATGGCATCACAGCTCACAGCAACCTCCAATTCCTAGGCTCAAGCGAGTCTCTTGCCTCTGTCTCCCAAGTAGCTGGGACTACAGGCGCCCGCCACAACGCCCGGCCATTTTTTGGTTGCAGCCGTCATTGTTGTTTGGCGGGTCCTGGGACTGGATTCGAACCCTCCGGCTCAGGTGTATGTGGCTGGCGCCTTAGCCCGTTGAGCCACAGGCGCCGAACCTGTTTTTTGTTTTAATTGTCATTGTTGTTTGGCAGGCCAAGGCTGGGTTCAAACCTGCCAGCTCTAGTGTGGCTGGCGCCCTAGCTGCTGAGCTTCAGGCATCAAGCTGGCCTTAAAGTTTGTTTGTTTGTTTGTTTTGTTTTGTTTTGTTTGCAGTTTTTGGCCAGGGCTAGGTTTGAGCCAAAGGCACTGTTGTTTTTTTAGGGGTTTTTTTTTGCAGTTTTTTTTGGCTGGGGCTGGGTTTGAACCCGCCACCTCCGGCATATGGGGCCAGCGCCCTACTCCTTTGAGCCACTGGTGCCACCCGGCCGTAAAGATTTTTAATGGTGCTTACTCAACCCACTCCTCTCTGGGAGGAAAGCAGAAACTCTGTATGTAAGTCTTAAATGAATAAAGAGGAATTCAATTCATCAATGGATGAGTTCTGATTAATATTTTTACTTTGTAGCAGGTTATCTGTTTTCTTTGGGAATTTAGCTTTTCTTTTGACTTTCCCATTTACAAAGGGAAAATAGTTTATAATAGTGTGAGCTTTCATTGTAGATGTGTTCTAAATTGGATTATTGAGGTGTACTCTATGCCAGAGCTTTCCAAGGCACAGTTAGCAGAACAATTACAGGTCAACAAATAATCAGTTGGCAATGTGATAAGGAGCTTTTGACAGAATAAAATCAATTATGGAACTACATTGTTCCACTGTTATGTCAGCTCACTTTTTTTCTCTTAGTAAGGCTTCCTTTATCAAGGAAGACTATGCCAGTTTGCATTCTGGCTTAAATTCCTTATCCTGTTACACTTTCTGTTGAACTACTTACTGTAAACTGACTCAAAGGATCAACGTTATTGTAAGTCCTATAGAATATTTTAGTGGGCTATGCCAAACACATTAAAGGCCTGGCAAATTCCTTACAGTCCCAAAATAATCTTCAGAATATATATGGGAGATGATGTATTTGAAAATTAGAAAATAAAGTTTGATAAAGGACCTTAAAGTTCAGCAACATGTAATGGAAAGAATAGTAGATTTTATGTGGGCTTTGTTTTCTTACCACCAAGTGGGAATAATACCTACCTCCTGTGGTTATTGTAAGATTTAAATGACACAATATACATTAGCAGCGTACCACAGGTCTTTCCACATACAGAAGGAGTTCAGAGGCCAGCCTGAGCAGGACCCCGTCTCTAAAAACAGCTGGGCATTGTGGTGCACACCTGTAGTCTCAGCACTTTAGGAAGTTGAAGGTGGGGGACCACTTAAGCCCACATCTGAGGATGTGTGAGAGAGATCGCCAGAAAAATAATGGAACCAACATTATTAGGGCCAGATGAGGTGTCTTATCCCTATAATCCCAGCTACTCAGAAGGATAAGGTGGACAGAATCACTTGAGTTCAGGAGTTTGAGATCGCAGTGAGCAATGATCATGCTAATACATTACAGCCTTGTGACAGAGCAAGACCCTGTCTCTAAAACCAAATAAAAAACCAGGCAAGGTGGCTCACATCTATAATCCTACCAGTACCCACCACAACACCCAGTGTTTTTTGGGTTTGGGTTTTTTTTTTTTTTGAGACAGAGTCTCATGTCACCCTCAGTAGAGTGCTGTGGCATCACAGCTCACAGCAACCTCAAACTCTTGGGTTTAAGCGACTCTCTTGCCTCAGCCTCCCAAGTAGCTGGGACTACAGGTGCCCACCACAACACCCAGATATTTTGTTGTTGTTGTTGTTGTTGTAATTGTTATTGTTGTTTGGCAAGCCCGGGTGGGTTTGAACCTGCCAGCCCCTGGGTATGTGGCCAGTGCTCTAGCCACTGAGCTATAGGCACCAAGCCATCCTGGCTATTTTTAGAGATGAAGTCATGCTCTTGCTCAGGCTGGTCTCAAACCTGTGAGCTCAGGCTAGTCTTGAACCTGTGAGCTCAGACAGTCCACCCACCTCAGCCTCCTGGAGTGTTAGGATTACAGGCATGAGCCACTACCCAGGCCTTCATTCACTCATTCATGTATTTATTAAGTAGTACAAGGTACTGTGAAATCAGAGAGAGGAAAATAAGCTCTATCCTTAGGGATTATAACATATATATACACACACACACATGTATATATGTGTGTGTGTGTGTATTTTTTTTTCTTTTTTTTAAAGACATGTCTCCCTATATTGCCCAGGCTGGTCTGAACTCCTGGCCTCAAGTGATCCTCCGGGTTCTGCCTCCTGAGTGTATGGGACTACAGATAAGGTGCCAGTCCCAGCTCTCAGGGATTTTATGGTCTCATATGCTAGAGAGAGTGAGTATATATTTCCACATTACTGAAGCTATGTAAGGATTCTACCATTTCAAATGGTAGAGCAAAAACAACAATGCACTACACGTATTACCATCAAGTCCATGTGTGATCAAGGCAAACTAACATCTTCCAAAAAGATTGTGCATCTTGTTTAAATTTTCAATCAGAGTAAATATTCACTTACGTGCTTCTTATTCATTGCTCCCAAAATCTGTGGTGCAAATAGAAGTCTCCTTCTAAACAGTATGGAGAGCCTCTTTACTTTCCTATGCAAATGTATTTACTGCTGCAGTCCCCAACCCCTACAATATATACGGGAGACGATGTATTTGAAAATTAGAAAATATAGTAATTATTTATTACAGACTGCACAGAATCACTGCCTGAGCTCCTCCTGAACCCTTACACCATCTGCGGAAAAATTGTCTTCCTTGAAACCTGTCCCTGGTGACAAAAAGGTTGGGGGTTGCTGATTTATTACATCTATGCAATAGTATTCATTGTAACAAGATTTTTACCAATAAATCAGATATTTTTTCATTCAATAGTATTAGTATTAGCTAGGTGCACAATGACCTTTATCCTCTCAGTTTGAGACCCCCTCAAAAGCTCTGAGACTATGTACTGTGCTTTGTAACTAATTGACCTGGCTTCAGTCCCAGCTTCCTTGCCAACCGTTTTGTGATCACAGGCAAATCACTTAATTCCTCTGAGTTTTAGGCACCTGTAAAACAGAGATAGTAATGCTTATCCTGCCCACTTCAAAAAAGTATTATCATGCTCTTAGTAAGAGTAAAAAGTACATAGAACAGTGAATTTTTTTGGCAATTTTTTTTTTTTTTTTTTTTTGCAGTTTTTGGCCAGGGCTGGGTTTGAACCCATCACGTCTGGCATATGGGGCCAGCATCCTACTCCTTTGAGACTCAGGCACCACCCATTTTCTGGCAATTTTTAAAAATTATTATTATCACAGGCCTTCAGCATTCACCAGCATCCAGATTATTTAAATTGCCAATTAATTTTTCTGAGTACCTTGAAAAATGAGCTCAAATTGAATTTCTTTTCTTTCTGCTGAATACCACACAACCCCATTTTTCTATTCCTGCTCCTGTTTGTGCATTTTTCTTTCCCCATAATTGCTAAAATGAGAAGTGGTTTAAATAATTTAAACCTCTGGTAGTTACACTGAAAATACTGAGAAAATAGAAGTTTTTGTTATATTATTGCAATGGGAAAGAAAATTAACATTTTGGAAGTTCGGACCTCATCGCAGAATTATTTTTATTAACGGAGTCTTCAGACAATGCTACACGGCAAGAATCTTTTTTTTTTTTTGCAGTTTTTGACCGGGGGCTGGGTTTGAACCTGCCACCTCTGGCATATGGGGCCGGTACCCTACTCACTGAGCCACAGATGCCACCCTACGCGGTAAGATTCTTTTTTTTTTTTTTTTTTGAGACAGAGCCTCAAGCTGTCACCCTGGATAGAGTACTGTGGCATCACAGCTCATAGCAACCTCCAACTCCTGGGCTCAAGCGAGTCTCTTGCCTGTGCCTCTCAAGTAGCTGGGACTTCAGGCACCCGCCACAACGCCCGGCCATTTTTTAGTTGCAGCCATCTTTGTTGTTTGGCGGGCCCAGGCTGGATTTGAACCCACCAACTCAGGTGTACGTGGCTGGCGCCTTAGCCCATTGAGCCACAGGCACCAAGCCTACACGGTAAGATTCTTAAATAAAGATACCAAGACTCAATCATTTGGGTTGGGTGTGGTCGCTCATACTTGAAACTGGGAGGCCACTTTGGGAGGGAGGCTGGAGCAGGAGGATCCCTTAAGTCCAGGAGTTTGAGACCAGGATGGGCAACCCAGTGAGGTCCAGTCTCTACAAAAATTAAAATTAAAATCAAAACAAGGCACAGCGGTTTAGTGACTTACCTAGAATCACACAGCTAGTGTAGAGCTGGAATCTAAGCCTAAGTTTGATCACAAAGAGTAACTATTTTTCTCTAACAAATTCTCAGGTGATGCTGATGCTGGTCTGGGGTCTCTATTTTGGGAACCACTATATAAAACTATGCTGTATTTATTTTACAGTACTTACATTCTATGTTCTTTTATTTTTATTTATTTATTTATTTGAGACAGAGCCTCAAGCTATTGCCCTGGGTAGAGTGCCATGGCATCACAGCTCACAGCAACCTCCAACTCTTGGGCTCAAGTGATTCTCCTGCCTCCACCTCCCAAGTAGCTGGGACTACAGGCGCCCGCCACAACACCCGGCTATTTTTTGCTTGCAGCCATCATTGTTGTTTGGTGGGCCCGGGCTGGATTCGAACCCACCAGCTCAGTTGTATGTGGCTGGCGCCTTAGCTGCTTGAGCCACAGGCGCTGAGCCTTCTGTGTTCTTTTATGTGATGGCCAGTCAGGTGTGGCCACAGGAGAAGCACAAGAAAACAAAGTTGATAAAACTCGCAAACCCTAGGCAGCGAGTCACCACATGCCATTGCAGGGTCACAGGGAAGCCCAGGTTTGGGTCAGGTGGCAAAGCTGTAGCAAGCTGAGGCTAGAGTCTGTATTGGAGTTTTGTAGAAAGGCAGGTCAGGGCAGAGTAAATAGTTTAGGACTAGCCATTATGAATAATTTTAGTGGGCTCTAAGCTAGAGGTTGGTCACCAGTTCCTGAACTTGGGATGATCCAGACAAAGTGTGTATGGGACAGGACAGAGGAGGTTATGGCTCTGGTGACTGGGTGTATCAAAGGCATGCTCCAGCTGAGCTCCTCACTATCTCAGGATTATCTAGTCCTGGAAGGGGCAGCTTCATCCCAGTGGAACAGGTTTTTAAGATGTCCAAACATCATAATATATAGGAAATTTTAAAAATATATGCAATATAGTCTAAAATATTATATTCAGTGTCGGATTTGGAAACCCAGCATAGCTAACTAGGGAACAACCCATGTTACCCTTCTAGAAACACACAGAGCTATTTTTATTTGTGCACTAAAAAATAAGTTAGAGTCAGATGTGGCAGTGTGCACCTGCAGTCCCTGCTCCTAGGGAGGCGTAGGCAGGAGGACTTTGAGCCTAGAGCTTCGAGACTACCCTGGATAACAGAGGGCGACATTCATCTCTTAAAACAAACAAACACCGTAAGTTAGAGGAACAAAAACACAGAACATATGGCAAACAGACATTTCAATGGCAGGTGTAAATCTAACCCAGTAACATTGAGTGTGAATGAATTAACCAATTATAAGGAAAACATCGTCAAACTGAATTCAAAAAACAGGATCCACCTATTTCTGTCTACATGAGACACTGTTTATTTATTTATTTAGCGACAGAGTCTCACTTTGTCGTCCTTGGTAGAGTGCAATGGGCGTCACAGCTCACAGCAACCTACAGCTCTTGGGCTTAGGCAATTCTCTTGCCTCAGCCTCCCTAGTAGCTAGGACTGCAGGTGCCTGCCACAACGCCAGGCTATTTTTTTGTGGCAGTTTGGCCGGGGCTGGGTTCAAACCTGCCACCCTCAGTATATGGGGCCGGCGCCCTACTCACTGAGCCACAGGAGCCACATAAGACACAGTTTAGATTCAGAGATACAAATAGAAAGTACAAGAATAGAAAAGGATGTATCATGAAAACCATGGAAGAAGCTGGAATGACTATATAACTGCCAAATAAAATAGGCTTAAAATCTAGTAACAAAATATGTTACTGGAGATAAAGAGAGACATAAACAGAGAGTAATGATAAAAGGATCAATCCATTGGGAAAGTATAAAAATTATAAACAAATATGCATGTAACTACAGATCATCAAAATACATCAAGCAAAAACTGCCAAAAATAAAGGGATAAATAGATAGTTCTACAATAATAGTTATAGACTTATTTCTATTTTTTTTATATTTTGAGACAGAGTCTCACTTTGTCACTCTTGGTCTTGTGCCATCATAGCTTACAGCAACCTCAAACTCTTGGGCTCAAGCAACCCTCTTGCCTCAGTTTTTCATCTTTAGTAGAGATGAGGGTCTCGCTCTTGCTCAAGCTGGTTTTGAACTGGTGAGCTTAAGCAATACAACTGCCTCAGCCTCCCAGAGTGCTAGGATTATAGCATGTGCCCAGCCTAATAGTCACAGACTTAAATATTTCACTTGAAATAATAGATAGAACTCCTAGATGGAAGACCTATAAGAAAATAGAAGACTTGAAAAAACTATCCAGGCTTGGCACCTGTACTCAGTGGTTAGGGCACTGGCCACATACACCAGGGCTGGTGGGTTTAAACCCAGCCCAGGGCTGCTAAACAACAATGACAACTATAACAAAAAAATAGCTGAGTGTTGTGGTGGGCACCTGTAGTCCCAGCTACTTGGGAGACTCAGGCAAGAGAATCGCTTAAACCCAAGAGGCAATTCGTCC